>OMKZ01011411.1:15377-25877 GCA_900302535.1 Neoniphon sammara | reverse complement strand
TATGTATTTATCATTTTATATTTTTATTGATTTTTATTGCATTGTTTTTCTGTGGCAGGTGTCTGACTCCTTGAGGAAGACAGACTCTTACCTCTGGCAGTTCCGCTCGCTGCAGCTCTCGCTGCTCCTCTGCGCCTTCGTGGCGGTGGGAGGCGGAGCTTTCTTCCTGGCCACCGCCCTTTTCATTGAAAAGGACCGCCTTCGCGCCGACAACTACGTCCCTTCAGGTGAGGCTGTACAACACTCTGTATGAGGGTGAATTGAGCTACTTACATTATTTTAATTGAAGAAAGTAGGTATGTTGTATTTCTCTTGAATTAGTAAAATAGTATTGATGCATCCTTAGCTACGGAGCAGCAGAATCAATGATCTCTCTCCTCCTTCCTCTCTCTCAACAGACGACGAACCGATCGTTGTACCCAAAAGTGGCCGAACCACCCGGGTGCCCGTCTCCAGTGTTCTGATTTGATACGACAAACCTGATGTCAGAGCTTCCTGTGAGAGCGCCACATTCTGACTGGGACCCCACGTTCAACACAGCCCATTACGCAGCTGTATTTTTAGGACTGTGGACGCTTTTCAGACCGTCTCCCATGCACAGAAGTTTTAAAATAATTTATTTTTAATATGTTGGCAATGTTGCTTTTTATAACCTTCCTCTGTCCAAGGACCTGCCGCCATTTCAGGAGAAGCTTGTTTCACATCTCCAGACTATATGGTGGACTTTTTCCTTCATTTTTTTGCTTAGCAAGAGGCTCATGGGAATTGTACACACAGCAGGTAAAAATATGAAAGTGGACAGTAGAGACTCTGTGAGGAGAAGCCACTTGTTACAAAAGCTTCCCGGTTGGTCCAGTTCCAGCCTCAAGGCGAGATTCGGCACAGCAAACAGTTTTATCATGATCTCCAAACATCCAAAACTTTTCACATCCAGACTCAGCGGGACTCGAGGGTCAATGCTCTCTGATCTGAGATCAGCAAGAGATGCACAGAAGCTTTCCCTTTCAGCCAATCATTTTAGCAGGAGGACTGTATACATAATCCTTCATCATTAGCACCAGTATGTATTTTTCAGTATCAGAACTACAAGCAGGTTGATGCACAGATTGACTTTTATATTTAAAAAGCATAATTAATCTCTTATCATAACCAAGTATTTGTACATTTTTGAATTAGTCTTTTTAAGTAACACTATGGGAGTTGCAGTTGTGTACATGTTGGATGGCAATTGTCCAGCAGGCGGTTTGACTTGACATGAAAATAGAGCAGAATCCAAGCTACCTGTCAGATTTTGGGAAGGGAATTCTGTTACCTCGGTTTGTTTTTTATTTACCACATTTCATCTTTTACTGGCACAACCGTTCTTTTAATTCAATGATCCTGTTCTTTTTTAAAATATTTCTTCAATACTTCTTCACTCTTTGGGTTCAGACACAGACAACATAGTAGCTGAGGGTGTTTTAGGTCTTTGAAGAAGAAAAAGAAGTGCTTGGTTTATGTCCATCTTCAGGATGAGGCTGGACTTCGCTGTTCAAGGACCTGAGCAGTTAAACCAAGCACGCCTTAAGCACTTCAAAGATTTGAAACCTTTTGCAATTTTTTTTCTGGTCTGTTTGGGTTTTCTTTTCCATTTTGGAGATGTTGGATGATGTCACTACCGGAAAGCTAAATCATGTTTTACTGTCAGAGGGGAAACTAGCTAGACTTTTCCCCAGTGAGGGCAGTTACAGAACATCCTATAAGACCTGTATTATAATGGTTATTAAAAAAAAAAAAAAGCTTTTAAATGATTGTTAGTAATGAAACTTGTTTGTTAACCTCAATATTTTAGCTAATCTTTTTTGTGAACCATTAAATGATGAGAATTAACTTAACTGGACGACTCTATGCACTTGTGTGTGTGTTTGCTGTGTTTGTGTCTGTGGTCGGCTGTTTGCACTCAGCAAACCAGCGCGTTTTGTCATGGAGGCTTGTGTCATGGAAACGTCTTACGGAAAGCCTCGACACTGTAGTAGTTTTCATGTTCAGGATAGAATAAGAACACTTCATGATCCTTGACGGGAAATTGAGTCATCGCAACAACAAAAGCATACAGGATACACTAAAAAGAATGTGCAGTGTGTCAAAGTATCAAGTATTATGAGGAGGCGCATACACTGGTGCAACATACTGAAAAAATATGCTCTGTATAAAATGGGAATACAAAGAAATCGAATCTGTGAAGTTGTACAGATGATGTGCAAAACGTGCGTCATTTTCGCATGAACAAAAGCCCCGAGCCACAGTCTTCTCCAGCTCTTTTCCAGCCTTTTCTCCTCCAGGTGAACCCCTCACCTCCACTCTCCTGTCCCATTAACTTGGGGATTTCTACCCCCCGACCCCCTCCCACCCTCCTCTCTCTCTTCTGACTGACTGAAGGAGAGAAGAGAGCAAGAGAGGAGGGGAGGACTCGGCTTCCTCCCCTCGGTGTGGTTTCCTGTTTGTAGGTGGGAGGATGTTGAGATGAAGCAGCCGGCTGCAGCAACGCTCACACAGTGTGCAGACTTGGCTCGGCTTTGCACCGAGGTGTCATGGCACGACTCCGACTTCGTAAAGGTGTTTGTGCAAAATGCATTTGACCTTTTCTTTTCTGAGCCGCAGGCCCTTTCCCCTTTGGCAGCCAATTGCCCAAAATGGCTCATTTGACCACCCACACACCAGTATTCAGTCCAAGAACCCTTAAAAACCACCCTGAACCAACCAATTATCATAAATGACTGCTTATCTTTGAGTGAGTCAGCTGCTAGAGAAGGTGCCAAGCACTTGCCCTCATGGGTTTCATCAAAGATATCATCTGTTCAGGGTTTAGTCATTGATCCAGTGTGGGTACTTTACCTGTACACAGAACTTGCCCATTTTTTTTAAAATTCTGCTCCATCCTCTATATGTTTAATGATGAATTTGTGAGGCTGCAGGGCCTCCTCTTTGGGCGCACGTGGCCTGGTGACATGTCAGTCCTTGCCTCTCGTAGAGGAAACGTTGAGGAAGACGGTGAGAGATGACAGGATCTGTGGCGGGAGGTTAAAACGAAACCCAACGTGTGAGAACGAGTCGACTCAGAGAGAGGCTCGCTGGAGGTGGCTGGGTGCAACGCTGACAGAGTAGAAGAGTTTCTGACGAGAGGAAGGGTGGGGAAAAAGCAGCAAGTAGGTCGGTGACTGCAGTGAAGGTGCACAGGGCCGCCAGGGCTGAGGCAGCAGGGAAGGAAAGCAAAGTAGAAGTCAGAAAAAGTGGAAAAGAGAAAGATTAGTCTTAGCAGCAAAGGAGAGACTCATCAAACATGGGAGATGTTTTGTTACTGTAGGTGCCTCTGGATACTGGAGTGGACACAAGACCAGCCAGCGCTCCCAAAGGCTCTGAGACTCGACTGATCCACATCCTCACTGCTGTACAACTTTGTCTATAAGTGCCATTTCTCCAGTGTAGGTAAGTCTTTCTTCCATCAGGTTTGGGATCTCAGGGAATTGGTGCAGCCACGTTTAGCCGGACAAACACCTCAGACAAATACCCAGCATGCATTCTGATGGAAGGCAACGTGCAAGAGGTGATAATCAGCGGCAACCCAACCGAGTAAATCATTTGAACAGTATGATATGGAAAATGTTTTGATCTGATGTCAGAAAGATGTTGAGGTCCTCTTTTCAACAAACAATACAGGTAGCATCTATTTAATTTTGGTGTGATATTTAAACAAGTTTTCAGTGTTGGTGCAGGTCATTGTCTCAGGATTATTTCAGGGCAATGCCAACTTCCTTTGACTGTTTGATAAAGACAACTGACCATCTCAGTCTCTCACAATCTCTTTCCCTAAATTTTAACTACTACTACTTGGCCTTTTCTTTATCTCTCCATCACACAAACGTCTTTAACTTGCCTTGATCTATAGATAACTCTTCCATCCTCCCCTCTGCAAAGAATTTACCACTGTTTCAACTGTGTAGCTGCACATAAACTGAATGAAGATGCATTCAGGGGCTTTTTGGGGTGGAAAAAAAATCCCACCTTATTGGATTTGAACATGGAGCCAAAAAACACAAGATGGCTGCCATTTACATTGCAGCCTTGCGTGGGAGTGGGAAACTGCTTCTGATGCCTGTTGACGGTATAACTGAGGTTTACTGTTAAAGTTGTTGAACGAGTGGAAACATTAAGAGCTGAGTTTGGCCAGTGCAAACAGAAGCTTCTGATTTGATTTGCAGTCAAATTGTCTTTGCAGCATTTCTATCAGGCTCATGTTGAGGTTTACACTTTGATCATTCAGGGAGTGTGCAGATGCTCTCTATGACTCAGTTCCTGGCCTTAGCGATGTGAAGTTAATCGGTCAGTGATTAGACAGTTGAAGAGTGAAAACCGACTGTACCAGTCAACTGTACCATGTGTGAAATGGTTTTCCTTCCTGTGTGAGTACTCTGTCCTGATAAGGGTTCAGATTATGTGTTTACAACACTTCTGAATGCAACATGGTAACCAGAGCTAGAAGAGTTTCATAACCACCAGTTTATGTAAAATAACACAGGGTTTCAATCTCAGTTTTAGCTGTTTGGAATAAAACGCCGCTACCTCCTGTTCACTGCTTGATATTAAGGTAAAGAAGTTTGCATCCATAAAGATGTAGCTTTTTTCTGAGCTATGTAATGGTATTTCCAGCAAAAACATCAATAATAAGTTTCAAGTTTGTGTCTCTAAATAATGTAAGGAGTGTCATATTTTCAGATCGTGGATCACTCGTTATGCATGAGATTCGTTGTTTAAATAACTTTCCACAATGCATCTTTAACTGTTGGCAGGGCTGATGAAGTTGCTTTCCAAATGTCATCTGTTACACATGAGAATTTACTTGTTAGAATGTGTGATCAGTAACATAATTTGTTAGGTTACGCCAATTACTAACTTTGGGATTAATTTGCCTCCAAACTGAAAAAATATAATATTAAAAAGAAAAGTGTGATTGATCTGTGATTGACATTTATTTCAAGAGGTGTAAAGTTATGTTGTTTTCCTTAATCTCATAATGTAAATTCACCCTCCTTTCTATCTTCATTTTGAGTAATACAAGCACTTGTAATCTGAATGTAATGTAATGTAACTGTAACATGTAATCCATTACTCCACTAACATGTCACCAAAACCAGGAAGTCTTATCACTGCAAACCTTCATGTGAATGTGTTTTTAATATGTTACACTTCTGTGACGGTCCTTTTACGAGACAAAATTTTTTTACTCATTTACTTCTGAAATCAAATCAAAGAAACCTTAATTTGAAATTTTCAAGTAAGCCCTTTTTTAGTTTGCTAGTCTGAAACGTGTATTTGGCAGTGGTGGAAGAAGTACTCAAGCATTACACTTGAGTAAAAGTATCAATACCCTAACACAAAATTACTTGAGTGTACTTAAAGTCTTAAAACTAAAAGTACTTATATTCAGAAACTTACATTCTGGAAAAGAAAAACTCAAGACCACAAAGCCATGGCTCTAACCTGGGTCAGTTCACTCAATTTGAACCTACAAGTCACATGATGTCAGCAATGCCCTTTGAAATGTCTCGATAGACGAGATATCATGAATTATTTCCACTTTTCGATCGAATCGATTGAATTCCATGTGAACTGACTCCCACAGTGACTTTCTCCTTGTGTTTTCTCCTCCTCAGATGAAACATGGACGTCTCCGGGTTTGTCTGGGTCGTTGTTGCCGCCGCTGTCGTCATCGCCTCAGTCCTCCTGGCCGTCGTTTGCCTCGACTGCGGAAACAAAGGCCCTCTGGGTGGGATGACTTGACACTGTCGACACGTGGTTACCTGCTGCATCTTTCACTCATGCATCTAAATGCTACAGTGCCTGGCTTTGAGGGGGACATTTTAACTAGGGCTAGACCGACGGTGGCTTCCATGCCTAAAATGTCCTAAATATCCCAAGTTTTCAGTATTTCCACCAGAATTTTACTCTCATCAGGGTGTAAATGCCCCTAAAACAGACTTTAGACCACCGTGAGACACTAAAATCCTCCACTGAAACAAAAGATTACAATAATAATCATCATCAATCACGAATTGGTGTTCTCCTCCTTCTTAGTCCATACTTGCGTAGAACTGGATCAGAATGTCTCATCAGATTCAGTTGAAAGGCTTCCCATACACATCCAGTTTAGTGTTGATCATTCCTACAATAAATAAGCAATAATTCAAACTGGATCATATCAGAAGTGTAATTACACTGTCTGGCTCTCATCTGATTGTTAAGAGAAGACCAATACTGGCACAATATATCAGTCTAATCCCATTTTTAAACTTATGAAAGAATGAAGAAAAGTGTATAATACTGCAAGTCTTTTGTACTGAGTGAGGCGATTCACCAAAAGTAAAATCTGGTCCCTGATGAAGTGGAAATCAACAAAACTTATCACATTTATTGATTATTGATTATTTGAGATTTGCGATGCCTTTAGAGGTATGTATGTATGTATGTATATTGAAAATACAATTTTTTTTTTTTTTTCCACAATCAAAACCCCAAACTCCCAGAGACAGAAGTGTAGTGAAGTGATGCTTTTTAACTCTTTTCTTAGACGTTTTCTGTGTGTTTCCCTCCAGTCTCCATCAGGCAAGGGGACGCCTCAGAGGAGTACATACCGTAAGTCCTTTATTGTCTTTGATGAGGGAACTGAATAATTGCCAAGGATAGGTTTGGTATTTTTCAACAGGCCGTTTCAAAATGTTGATCTACATCATCTATAAATGTACAGCACAACCTCACCGCTAGCTTTGGTGAAAATAAACTGACCACCCTGCTGCTAGGCTTCAACACAGTCAAACAGGGCCTCGTTTTCAGTCTCAAAAGCCATCATAAATGTACTTTTTGAAAACAGGAAACTCACACCACAGTTAAATATGTTTTGAAATTGTCCAATCCAATAAAAATAGCTGCAAATGGTGCTTTCTAATAAGTTTTATTTAGCATTACGATAATACATGATGTGTACATCCTTGTATACATCCACACTGCTCTGCTGATAACTCAGTTAATGCAGTCCGCAGAGGTCTGAGTTCAAGCGAACACATCATTAGTCAGGTTAGCAGCAGAAAGGTGTGGATTGTAAATGCAAAATAAAACCTGTTAGAAATCATTTTTGCAACCATTTTTTGGCGGACAATTTCAAGATTTATTTGACTGTGCTGTAAGTTTCCCATTTTCAAGCAGGACATTTTTGGACAGGTGGTTTTTGGAATTATCCAGCCTTACAGTAAAGATAGGTAGATACTTTATTCATCCTGAGGAAAGCTGAAGACAGTAAAATTTTACAGTAAATTAGGGTTGGATGATTTGTCGACATTGTCAGTCTTGATATGTGCTAAGATAATGTCCTGGATTTTGGGTTTCGTAATAATTTGATATGGCACAAGTATTGTGTTTTCCTGCTTTTAAAGACTGCATTACACTACAGAGATGCAGTTTTCTGAACATATTAGACTTTTGTAGCTATTCTGTTATTTGTCCCTACCTGTTTCATCATCATATCCACAATTCCTAATGATTGTTTAGAAAAAATCTCTTTTCTCTCTAACTCTCTAAAATCTCGTCATCGAATATCTCATGAAAGCACCAATAGTCATTCCTATGGTATCAACACAATATTGAAATTGAGGTGATCAAAGATATTGTGATATCTGCCCTTATCTCCCAGCCCTAACTGTAAGCATTGTGACTGACCACCTAAATGAAAACTACAGTAAAGGTACAGTAGGTCTTCCAGTTTTATCACCACACGACATGATGTCTCTTGTCTCTGCTCCACTCAGGTCCCCTGGATTCAGGCTCATCCATCCATGTGAGTCAGAAACAGTTTCAGTCTAACAAAAATTAAATGCTAAATGAAACATGGTGTCCAGGTTCAATTTCATGGTGTAAATAAATTGCATGCAGAAATGTCATGTCATGCTGCGTTCAGGTCATGTGAAAGTGTTGACATCTCGTTTGAAGCCATGATTGTAGAGCTCTGTAGACTTTGGTTGAACTTGTAATGCGAGAAACATTTGAACTACAGGACAATTATGATGAATAATCGAGTCTTTGTGTGTTGCTCTAATTTTGTGTATTGTATTATTATATCTTCTCTGGATTCTCCAGTCATAGTGATGACGATGGTGATGATGATCATGATGATAACACTTCTCTGTTCAATTGCAGACCAACAATCTATTGACCCAAACACCATGAATCCGCCTTCCACCCTGCTTTCACCTTTGTGAGTTTCTTCTATAACACACACACTCAGACAGACAGAGAGTAGGTTAAGGTGGGGAAATAGTGTCATGGGATCAGGGAAATGTGGGAAGTGAGTGGTTGGGCAATCTCAGGGGAGGGGGCGGGTCTGTGGCTCACTGAGGTTTTATCAGATCAAATTCATTATCACTCACAGAAAACTCTCTTAGGGCATTTTGAAACGTCACCACTTGGCCAATTCGTGTTCCATCTCAAATTATGAATCACCTGATTTGATCAGACAACTTGGTAGGACGTTCATGTGCACTGGAATATCTGATGAACACATGGGACATATTGGGGCATTAGGTCCATCGTATATTCTAATTGCCCAGCAGGAAGTGCACATGAACGCTCCAAATTATACAATCACATCAGGTAAGTCGTAAGGAATTTGATCTGATAACCTTTCAGTTAGCTACAGCTGAAATTTTAAAACATGGTTGTTTGTTTTTAAACCAGTGAAAAAAACCCACTTGATAGCTAAAGCTGGCCTTTTTGTTTTTAGCTTAACAAGCTAATGACAACAATATTTATGCTTCCGAGCTCCAAAGCACGTTAAGATAATTTGATTTTTACGTGCAACTTCACAAACCCAGCAGCGGGAGCTTCTGAATCCAATGAGGATGTGAATAGGCAATATGCACATAATTTATTAGTTATTTGGTCTGACAATGAGAACCTTGTAGACTCAACAGTCAAATTGCATGTTTTCTACTATGATACTCTTATTTTTTGGCAGTTAGTCTAGCAGTCTAGCAGTTTGTACGTTGGCTGCGCACTGGCCAGCCTCTCTGACTCATGCTGGTTTTTCTGTTTCAGCTCGCCTTCGTTAGATTTGGCTCAGCGACATCACTCCACCCTAACCGAAAATGGTGAGGTGTCTCCTTTCCTGTGACTGATATTGATTCTCTGATTGATTCCTCTTCCATCATTTTGTCTGTGGCGTCTGTCTGTGTATGTCACATTTTCATGAACACAATGCAGTATTTCTCAACTGATTTGATTCGTTTCTCCAAACTGAGGCCTGTTTTCTGGAAACAGAAGTGCTGCTTTCCTTTCAGATAAGATCTTATCAGAAAGCAAAAACTGCACACGTCATCTCTTCATGGGATCTGAAATGCAGACTTGTTTCACACAGGAGTACTCATGATTTAGGCTACAATAAAACTCACTAGCTGACATTTTATCAGATATGACATTTTGACATTTGTGTGATGCAGTAAGGAATCAGAGGTACTGATGAACAAGATGAATCACAAGTAGCTTCAAAAGAAACCACAAAGTTTATAACTTTTCATTAACCCTTTTATCTCAGTTTTTATCGCAGTTTTGTAATTTGTGCCAATTAAAAATGTATTAATAGGCTATTAGTTTAAAAAAAGCTTGTTTACTGTTTATTTAGTGTTGCCAAATTAGAGTTAAATAAGACAAAATAATGAGGCAAAATAAGAGTTTAGACCGCTGTGTGAACTATGTTCAGAGCACGAAGCTCAGTGTGGAGAAAACTGTCAAATCAGCTGCTAAAACTCAGTAACAATACATGAAAGAAAAGTTATTATACCTCGGGATCACCTTAATGCTTTAAGATACGGAGTGATATTAATGCATGCTGACATGGAAGGCATTAAGCATGTTGGAATGGAAATATCTGCCAACTGATGCATTAATTAGCTCGGTTGATAAGGGTTGGGGTTCTAATCCTGAATGAGTCGATGTAGCACTAAATGGGTCTCCTCTTTTTATGACACAGAAAGTAATCCCAGTTATGAGAATCCTACAGACGGTAAGATGACTTTGCTTTGAACTGCAGTGACAGATAAACCTTGTCAAGTTATTTAAAATGTTTAGACACAGACTGGCTGATATTTGAACTCCAGAAGAGCAGGACGATTATCATCCAACCAGAGATTCAACAATAATCATCAAATCTTGAAGATGACGTCAAAGATGACTCAAAATATCTCAGAATTGCTCTAAAGATGCAACATGTATCACTGTTAAACATCAGTGTATTTTTTATCAGATTATTTGTGATAAATTGGTATAACTAATATTGGTAAATACTGCTGCAAATCATTGGCTTTAAATATGTATGCAGTATATTACCGAAAGGAATAATTGTATTTATTCCAAAGGGCATTAATTACTCAAGTCCCACAACATAATATTTTGGGGTGTCAACATCACTTATCACATATA
>OMKZ01011404.1:47192-64628 GCA_900302535.1 Neoniphon sammara | reverse complement strand
TATTTTTTTTTTTTTTTTTTTTTTTAACATTCTTCAGGAGGACATATCTTATCTGGGCATTTACATTTCTTTTTTTTTATGAGTGTTTCATGAGGATCTATCCTCTGTGGCATGATCATAGCCTTTGTCTGACCACAATTTACTTCATCAAATACCTATTATTGGGTTAAAGTGCCTTATGATGGTATTAGCTCATACTAAACCAAATCTGATAAGCTAGCAGCCAGTAATCACTTTAAAGAGCTCTGTATGTCCCATTAAAAATGTGTGACACTGGTCCCTACATAAGAGGATGACTATGCTTGATAGAAAAAAAAAATACTTTCACCTAGTATGGAAGAGTAGAGTTTATTAAACTCAGGGCTGCAAATTGGTGTCAGCGTTTGCAACAAGATACCAGCTACCTCCCATTAATTCACTATTTTTACGCAAGCAAGACAACATTACCTGTCTGCATGCAACGTCTGCATCAAAAAACACTGCAAATTCAGATTGCTGCAATAGAGGATGTGTCTGCAGTTCAGACAGGATTTGTGTCATGTGAATGGTAATTCCCAGCAAATGCTTCAGTGTTGGTTTTTAAGGGGAAGCTTGGGGAAAGCTGGCTTAGGGCAGAGTGGCCCCCGGTGCCATGACACACTACATTAAAGCTGCTGGTTTAACATGATGGAATCTGCCGGCAATCAACTCCTTGGCAAGAGTACATGGGGTATATTAAGCCATAGATGTAAACTGTGTGTCTGAATACAGCTTCCCCTGCCCGCCTTGGCGCCCTGCAAACTAGCATTTCTGTAAGGTCAGTTACCTTTTAGTTCCACGATGTGTGACAGAGTACACACATTATGCATTTACTAGGTCCTTCTTTCCCCATTTCTCTCATGCTCTGTTCCTCTCCCTGCATTTTTACTGTGCCAGAGAGGGAAAAAAGGTGTTTTTCTGATCATACGCCTTTAAGCCTTGTTCTCTCTTGTCCAGATATGATGGTGAATGCAAAAAAGATATCAATTTAAAACGACACGTTTGACATTTTCGTTGAGACCAGAAACAAAATGTCATGTGCCTCAGATGGTTTGGTCATTGACTTCCACTAAAATGCAGCTCTTCCAAACAATGGAGGAGAGCAAGGGTGCGGTTTCTTTCTGAATACTGTAGTAGTTATGTTTGATTACATCTTTCCTTCTTAGTAATAGTTACCCACCAGCATCCCCTTCTTTGCAAAGAGGGACATACAACCACTCAAAAGCTGTTTATATGGAAAATGACTGCAAAGTATATTTCAAAGGCTTTGATCTCATCTCATAGGAACTGGCTTGACGATCACCACAACTCTCAACACAGACCCAGCATGAATTCTAAAAGTCCTGCTTTGACTCGTATTTGAGTGTGTTATTACAGGAGACGTGCAGTGAGGGGACAACAATTTATAGATGAAACAGCACTGGGTTCACAGAGAGAAACTGGCTAGCTATTCAGACCTTCGGCTGTCAAGGGAGAGTTTCTGACTGATGGGCTTTATAACTTTCATGTTTGATACATATCCATTTCTACTCAATAAGGGTTAGTCACAGCTTAAAACTGTCATTGGGATAGAAAGATCACTAGGAGTTGTAGAACAAAATTCTTTGCAAATCATATCTGAAGAAAAAAAGAAACACTGTGTGCTTTTGATAAATTGATGCCCCATTACTTCACAGCTTGTGGAAACTCTATATGTGACGGATTGAAAAACTTCTGTAAAGTTAACATTTTTTCCTTTTCAAAGATGTTATATGCAAATGTTCTTTAATAGCTTAAATCAATAACCATTGATTCCATGCTCCTTTGTGTGTGTTGCGATTCATTAAATACAGTCTAACATCTAATTAGCGATTCACTAATAGTTGCCCAGGTTAATTGTGATAAATGAGGCACTCTGTAACAGCACCTCAGGGAGACAGAAAATGCTGTTATTTGTATTAATGGTAAAAATAATCTCATTTTTCAAGTATGGCAAAATTAAGATGAACTATTAACTATTTAGAAATGGCCTGCAAGTACACACATCCACATGCACATAAACACACACAAACAGTCACATATGCACACACCTATTGTGTTCTTACAGCAGCCTGGAGTGATCTTTTTTTCTCCACCTTTATACCTCTGCCACCTACATCTCAGACAAGCTTGTTACACCCCCTGCTCAGAGGGAGCCGACATAAAAGAGTCACACAGCGTACATCTACTTGCACAAACCAAGGCATTTTTTATTACAAAATATCAGAGGGAAAAACAATGTGCTGCCTCAGGTCACCACTGCCGCAGTGTCAGCTGTCAAAGAGAAAGACAGAGTGAGGATATGTGACGAGTTTTTCAAGGGTGTCCAGCAGGTGCTAGCAATCACCTATCAGTGGCTGGAGGCGTTCCAGTCACGTGAAAGACACCGAGCAAGAAATACAGAGGATTCAACACCTCCACCCTTAGCATGGTTGTTCTAGGCATCCACAAGATACAATGGAAAAACTAAATAATGTATTCATGTATAGTATAGGCAGTGCATAACTCAGCAATAAGATGCACTTATAAAAGGGCATCAGCAATCCCACTGCCCTTTCCATGTATATACTGGACATCCAGGTTACAAACTTGTAGAAATGGACTCCACCACATTACGTGATGGTTGGAGTTTTTCATTTTGTGGATGGAACAGAGTTAAGGTCTATATAGACCACAAGGGGCTGGCTGCTAGAGACAAACAAAATGATCCAAGAATAAGAGCCAGTGCGTCCTCTCTAGTGGAGTAGTGCTTCTTGACACCGGATGCTCCAACGCCGGTGAGTCATCTTGAAGTACAACAGCCCCAACACCATTATCACTAGCATTAATGGCTAGCTCAAAGGGTCTGATGAAATCAGGAGCTCCAAGAATAGGAGCGTCAGCCTGCAGTGTTTTCAAATGCAAGCTGACCTGCCACAGTCCACAAAAAAAGTAATCTTTGGACTGAGCAGGTCAGTGAAGATGGCAGTGACAGTAACAAAGTTTGTGCAAAAACTCCTAGAGCAACCTACCATACTGAGGAATCATTTCAGCTCTGGGTGAGAAGAAGGAGTTCACGATAGTTCATTGTAATATGTTACACACCTAGCTCAGAGGGAGGCAACATGAAGGAGTCACAAACAATGTGCACTTGCAAAAACCAAATCAGTTTTATTATAACAAAAATCATAAGAGAAAATTGGGACAAAACAATGTACTGCCTGAGGTCACTGCTGCAATATCAGCTATCGAGAGAGAAAGAGAGAGAGAGAGAGAGAAAGAGAGAATGAGAGAGAGAGAGAGAGAGACTTAGGCTATCCGAGAGGTTTTAAAAAGGGTGTCAAGCAGGTGCTAAGAGTCACCTGTCACAGGTCACCTGAAACACACCACACATAAGAAATACAATGAGCATAACAATGCTCCCTTCCCATCTCTTAAGATAATTGCACAGCACACTTGTATCCTGCAAAATAATCTAATTGGCTACCAGAGATACGCTGAGCACAGAGTCAGCAGAAAAACACTTTAAACAGGACTGAGTGATATGTTATACTGTTGTATTTCGAAAGAACAAGTCAGCCTCCCTGCACACAGACTGAAGCAGCGATGAAGTTGAAGCAGGATGTGTAACACATTGTTTACATGATTCAGTGTTTTAAAGATCATCCTCTTCTCAGGCAGCCAGAGAATACAATGTTCTGAGCCTCAAAGAGATGAGCCTCATTTGCATATATGTGACTCCGCACCCCATGTAATAATTCGCCATTACACAAACCCCCTTGAGCATAAAACCATTTGAGAGAAATACAGCTCTTCTCCTTGCAGTCTCCATGCTCCTTTTTGAAGACTGTTAACTTTAGTGATTTCATTTAATCCCTTCTCCCCCACAAGCCCAACCCCTGCTTTCCTATAGCTATTACTTATGGCATGCCTAGCCAACTTGAAAGAGAGCAGAATAGTAACGCTAAGAGAGAGAGAGCAAGAGGGAAGGAACGAAAGAGGTATGGTTGACAACTGTAATTCTATTTCCACATACGGCTGCATTCCAAATTGATTTACATACAGCTCCGTGTCTCTTTCGGCTTAGGCTTGGCTCTGGTGGGTGCACTGGAGTGTACAAAGCCAGAGAAAACCAGGGAGAGCGAGGGTGGAGGGGTGGGAAAACAGCAAAATCCCCTGAGCTGAAGAATTAAAGGAGTGCGTTCCTTCACTCCTCTGGCTTTGTATAAGATTAGTCATGTACACTAAGTGCTTCTCTTGCTAGGGACCACACATAGCTATAGTTTGTCATAATCATTCATAATGTGTAACTGTGTTCATTCATTTAGCTACAGATTGGAATCATTTCCTATTTTTTTTTCTATTTTAATTTAAACTGTACTGTTTTTAGCCATGTTTATTTAAACTGTACTTTTTTAGCCGGGCCAAATGAGATTTAAAATCTCATTTGGCATCATGCAGCATCAAGATTAACATATACAGTACGCTGTACACAAACAACACACAATAATGCACACAAGTGATATGAAGAACAGTGCAATGTAAAATTGTCTAAATTAAGGCTCCAGTAGACAGCAGACTAATATCAAATCTCCAGGCTGAGTGGCCCAGGCTATTTTAATATTCACTGACCATTGCAAAGATAGCTCCTTAATGAGTCTAGTGTGAGATTTCTCAGTCTGACATCACCAAGAGGGAGCAGGTCTTTTGGTTTTAAATCATTTTGCAGTGAGTTCATGAAGGTCCATGAAGAGGGAACATAGTACTGTATGAGGACATCCATCAATCCTTCCATCCATTTTACCCACTTCTGCCTATTCAGGGTCACAGGGGGATGAAGCCTATCCCAGCATGCATTGGGCAGAAGGCTATATGAGGGCACCTTAGCCTAATGCCATTCTGACCTTAGAGACAGATCAAAAAGCAAATCCTGTGACACTTAACAATGATTTCTACTGTTTCTATTTATTTATTTATTTATTTATTTATTTATTTTTAGATAAAACACACAGAATAGTTTTACAGGTATAAAAGTCCCAATGACTCAGCCTATGAGTGGGCAGGGCTCAAACATACAAGGTACCATGATGAGTGAGAGTTTTGCATCTTGCATCCACATTATTGTTGACATTTAGCTCTGATCCAAATACAGCCAGCATAAGTGTACTGTGCTATCACCAAGAGACTCCCTGAAATTTCCCCTGAAACTATTCTCTCTTTCTCTCTCAAATAGTTAGCGAGCGGAGCTTCAGTAGTGTCGGATCAAAGACACCCCAGGCTTCGCAGCTCTGTGTGTCATGTGGTGCCCAAGGCCAGTGAAGTCTGAGCTGAGGCTGGCAGTCATCACATCAGTAAAACAAACGCAGAGGAAGAAACAAGGCTCTCAGGACTAGGGAGCAAAAGGCCAGCATCAGTGATGAATCACAGGATAGTGATATGGTGAGCAGCAGAGCCTTTCTCTCTCTCTGTCTCACTTTCTAAAATAACAAACACACTGAGAGTTGGCATTCATGAAAACACATGAATGCCATTATGGATTTAACAGACAAGCAATAATATATTCAAACCTATTTGCCTTACACCACTGACCATATGATCTCTACCATCTCTGCTTGACTTGTCTTCCAATGATGCATATAAAAATGCAGCGATACATAATGCAGGCTCCATAAACTACAATATATTGTGGTTCACAGTAATAAGAGGAGAAACGATTGTAAATGACAGGGAGGTCATGTGGCAAACTGAATTTTCACCTTAGGGGATAGGAGGCTGCACAAGGTCAGTGGCTGGAATACAAAGCATCTATTCAAAAGCAGGGATTTTGAAAAGGTTGATGTACCGCATGTTTATTCTGAAAGTATTGCTCACTTATCTTTACCTGAACAACTGACTCACAGCTAGAACTGCATTGCCTGAAAGAGGTCAGAGCAAACAAAAACTGAAATGCAGTATAAAATAAATGCCTTAAGATGTATTTATGTATCCACATGATCAGTTGTCATATAGTCTGTGAGTATCAAGGACTCAAAGATCATTGGAGTCAATTCCCTCATCTGAAAATGCATTCTCCATCTAGCATATCTAATTCAAATCTCAAAAAAAAAAAAAAAAATTTTTTCCCTGGAAGGCAATGATAACTTTGTGTTTCTTTTTCTTTTTGTGATTTTTTTCCCCTTACTAATCATTGGTTTTTAATTGCGCTGCATGGAGTCTCTTCTAGTTTGGTTGCAGGTGCAAAATATTGCGCTATCAACCTGCGATTGACATGCACTTGGAAAAGTACATGTCAATTTGGGTGTGAAACTGTCCATTTTACACAGGAGCCATATCACTCTTATTATTTCCCTCTTGCAAATAGTGAGGCTAACAGCGCCGAGGTCCAGTAAAGCTGTAAAAAGAATGAACTGTTTCATTGCTGCTGGCCTACATGTCCGGAATATGTAACATCATAAAACGATTCCCACACTAAACATATTTTTCCTTGTTACTGTACAAAGAGCATGATGTCATGTTCCCTCTGGATCCTTTAAAGGTAATGGCTGGTCAAATCAGAGGGAGGGAAAATGTGCTCATCTAAGAGAGATCCCTGGACATGAATCAACACCAGTCCTCTCTCTGGTTAAAATCAGCAACTATAACAGAGGCCTAACCTGTCTATCTTCTGCAAAATTACCCTCTGGCGTTGGTATGTTCTCCGCATTTTACACCGCTGAGGCTGTTTCTTGCAATGCTCCAACCTTTCTCAGCTAAACAGACTGAGTAGACTTGTTGTGAATAGGCAATGTGTGGCTAAAGGAGGGCATGAATACTTTATTGCCCTAACAAAGGAGTGTAGAATATTTCTGGGAACTGCATGATGATGGTACTAACTCAAGATGCCTGGAGGCAATATCACCCCCTCTAACGAGCAGGGAACCATAAACTCTTTTTATCATGTGCTGTTAGAAAAATATGCTCCTTTATAGCACCAACGAATATTTTCTTAATCGATCTATTGTGTTCATTGATGCACACACTTATAAGTTTATGAAGATCTACATTTAATAACTTTTTTTTAAGTTTATGGAGCTGTGGGTGCAATTAAAACCTCATAAAAAAGAGATGAGAAGTCTTTCACAGCTCGTACAAAATTCTCTTTTGTAGTGTGAACCATTGTATGAATATCTGTAATGATTATCTTAGATCACTGATTAAATTTTAAAACCAGAATCATGTCAGCACAAGCTGTCTACTCCCAAGTTGCGTTTCTTAAGGGAAAGTGCTTGTGCAATTTCATTTTCATTCCAAATTTTATTATTCCTTTGCCATTACATTTCTTCACTGTGGCAAGTTCACTTTAATTGAATGTCATTTGTGGCTAATGCCAGAGGTTGGCTGCTACAAGAAGTGACAGCAAGGAGGTGTTTCTTTGACTAAATTACTTGAAAGAAATAAACGTTTACAGCTATCAACTGAATTACAGATCTGAATTACATCCACAGCCTCAATGGCAGTTTGAAGTTATGATCTGGAAAAAAAAGAAAAAAAAAAAACTTCAAAAAACTTCTGATGATGGATTATAGCTGGCTGTGTTATGGAGGTGTAAAACTTGAATTATACATCTTTCAAAAGGATTTATGTAAACATTAAATTGGACGTGGTAGAGAAAATCTCCAAAAAAAAAAAGTTTTAGTGTGAAAAATGTGTCATTCTGAAGGAAAGAAGAACTTTCCCTAAATAGTCATCTATCTTCCAAAAAAATGTCATGCATTTGATCTGACATTTATCACCGCAAACATTACACTAAATACCTAAAACATTACAGTGAGCAGCACATTTAGATGACTCCCAAATACCCAACAGTTAATCACTGGCAGTTAACATCGCAGATTTGGCCAGTTGGCTTGCTTAGGGTCGTCCCATGCTGAAAGCGCCTCTGTATGTTGGAGCCAATGCAGTATATGGATACTGTGTGTGTTCAGTAGCTTCCTCATTAAAAGTTTAGTAAGAAAGAAGTATTCTAAACTACCGCAGGAAATATTTTTGTACCACTGCCCACTGCTCAGATGAACTGTTCTTTTTCTTTTTTTTCCTTTGCTGCTTCAATATTCACATCCATAACAAGCTACACACCGGAACTAATGAGTGACTAGGGATCTTCAAGGGAGGTGGCCTATTATTATTCATTGAAAAATAGTAAACAAATGCATAAATGTTACTGTCAGAGGGTTCCTATCTGTCCAATTAATCTATGGTTGCTCCCCTGGGCAGCCTCATTGTTCAGCCATACTGCTTTTTGTCTTCAGGGGAAATATGCAATTAAGAGCTGAGTGGAAATAATATTAAAGATGTTTTTCCTTTATTCCACCCCCACCCCCTTTCATTCTGTCTTTCTCTCTCATTGCTCTTTTTCTTAAAAAAAAAGGATATGAACTAAACTATGCATTTCAATGCGATTCAATCATCCACCCTGCCATTGCATACATCGTTCTTTTGAAACTGCTAAAAAGAGTAACCGGCAGACAACTTCCAACTTCAAGTGTGAGGAGCTTCACAGAGGTGGCACTAATGCCGCATAGCACCACTGGTTAAAAAGAACGCACCCTCACTCCCCTGACTGCGCACACAGCGGACCATCAGCCGCCCAGTCCCAGACCTTACACAGCATTATTTCCCTCCTCTTAAAAAATGTCTCACATCATTAAGCCCACTCTTTACACTTTTATGGATGCTGCGCTGAATCTCCAATAAGATAATAGCATCCAATCTGTCATTCTCTACACCATTACCTTGCAAACATGATGGAGATGGAAACTTTCATGCTGCACTGATGTGTCGTTTTAACATGAGGATCAGGGTGAGGGAAGTGTCCCTGATGCAGTGTAACATGAGTCATCACAGCCGGGCTGCATATTGAGAGGGAGATGCCAACTATTAGACTGGTTATCTGAGACAAAACAAGACATGCCTTTAAATTAGGGGTGTAACGACTCATTCACTGCATCGATCATTGACTCATCAATCTGCTAAAGGAAATAAACAGAACTAATCGCTCTGATCTCAGCCCAGGTCAATATGAAATGCTTTCAGCTAAATTATTCACTTTTTTTTTTTAAAGAATTACTCATGTTTTTAAGGAAGTCTGTAAGTCTAATCACCAACTTGTGAACTCAATTGATTTGCTTAAACCAAAGATTCACACCCCTATTTTAAGTTAATCAGTGCTCTGACTTTGAGTTTCTAGTTTTGAAACACTCCTACTGACCAGTCTGTAAAGTGTTAGTGACAAAAATACAATACTGGATGTTTTGGCTCCCTATAATCTCATATAGGAATCATAACACTAGTGGTCTTTCTGAGTCTATAAAGCAAAATACAAAACATCTCAGTCGGTGTGCTCTATAAATATGAAAGAGCATAAATCACTGTAAATCCTAAGGATGTGAAGGGTAATATAACAGCAAACCTTATTTGACCACAAACATCGACTTTTAACAACTGCAAACAAGGCCAAAAATGATATAATCCATAAATAATTACATAATTTCCTCCAGATTTCCTATTTGTGTTCCTGTTTTTTTCCTATTTATTTATCAGTTTATCACTCCAAGTCTTTCTTAAACAAATCTGCCAGCTATCTTACTTACATCGGAAGCCAAATTTTCCACTGGCTTCTATGCTTGTACTTACAACACATGGTTTTAATTGTGTTGTTGTCACGTTCAACGTGGGCCGTATACAATACCAGCACAGCAGAAAATTCCCCTCCATCACAGAAGTGATGTGATGCACTTCCTCTCTTTGCCTTGTTTACCTACGCACATCTGGTTTATTGTGAAGATACACATCCTCTATGTGTGTGGTGTGTGTGTGTGTACAGTAGGAGTGTATGTAGGTGCATGTGTGTGTTCTATATACCAGTACTGTACTGCAGAAAAATATCCATCTCAACAAGTCATTTAGTCTCATATTCAGTGTCATAATATTGTTATTCTTAAAACAAGTGAAAAACTCTGCCAGTGGGATTACATAATCCCACTTGTATCCAATTTTACCTGAATAAAGTGTCATTTTCCTGATATTAATGATCTGATGTGCCTTATTCTGGATTGTTTAAACATTTTTATACTTGTTCCCATAAACAATTCTGAAACAACTGAAACTGCATTGGAGACAAGTGGGATGTTACAGAGACAGAGTATCTGAATAGATGTATACCTGGAAATAAAATGGATAACACCAATCACAAACGTTGCAGCCCAGTGACTTCCACTCAGGACGGCCAGCATCAGCGGCAATCTCGGTAATCCTTATAATCTGTAGCCTGCATCACCTGTATGGGCTTATGGTATGGTGAATGATATTACTGGCATTATCCAGACCAGGCAGACATCAGTGGGAATGTGAAACAGCTGCTGAGCTGCGCTGTCCCAGGCAAAACAGTCTTTATTTCTCATGGGCCCACTAAAAACGACCAATTCTTTGTACAGTGCTGAGATATAGAGGAGGTTGTGAATCACAGGCAAAAGCAATTTCTACTTGTTCATGACAGCGATTTCTCATTAAAGCTTTTAAACTGATGGCAAAGGGGACCGGGATCTTGTGTGTGCTCTTGTGAAATGTGATTATGATACAGTTGACTGTGGAAAGGTTGTACCAAGCTATGTAACAGGATGTGTCTGGCCCAGGAAATTTAACCTCATGACAAATTGTGTAGTAATGGCTGCATTGTGTTAAAGACAAATGCATGAGAGTGCATCATAATGTACCATACACATGCATTTTATTATCTTGAGAAATATATGTATAAGAAAACAATGTTATTACTCTTGTACTCTCCAGGATGTTTTTCCTGCTGAAACAGAAAAACGATGGCCCAGATAAATATGGACATTAGGCTCCATTAACATCTATAGCCCCTGTCCTCCATAAAAAAAAAAAAAGAATATGCTTTCCACTTGCCTACACCAAGCCAATAGTTCATTCCACTGATGCTGTATATAACACAGCTTTATTTGAAAAAAGAGGGCTCCAGCCTTTTTAAGTATGTTAAGGGGTGAGGCTGCAAATGCATCACCTCCGCGTTCTCATTTTTAAGCACTTAACCTCTATAATGTGCTAAAGAACGAGACAGAAAACTGCTGATGCTCGCAGGACCCTTGACAAATGGCCCACTCTCTGTACAGTATGTGTAAGGTTATAAGCAAGGAAAACTGGGCGATGTCCCGCTAAATGTTCCCTCACATAAATTTGCTAAGTGCCGTAACAACATCCCCACCATCTTCCCCACAGCTGGAGGCCACTAAAAATAGGTCTGCAGCCTCCAACAAGCAGGAGCAAAGTCATATGCTGGCATAACGTATTAATGTAACACATGAAAAAAAAATTATCCAGCTGCTTCATTGAAAGCCCAAATACAGAATTACTTTGGACGCACATTTTTTGGCACTTTCATTCAAATTCTTGAAGAGCTTGAGTTCATATTATAAATTTAATTTTAACTTTACACGTTACATGCCGTGCTACAATTACAAATTGGGGCGTATTTGGGAAAATGTTCATAAACATAAAAATTTATGACATTCAAAAATCATTCTGAGAAACAGGGCAGTTGCAACTACACAATCATGTAAGTATTTCAATAACGTCATGTAATTAGCCAGTTTATTACAGGTCAAAAGTATGTGATTTTCACTTTAGGGCCAAAAACACTCCTTGCCCTATTGCTTGGTCAACTGAAGTGGCTTAACGCTCATCTTCCACAATAATCTATGGATCTGGAAAATCAATCAGGGTTTTAGGGAAAGAGGGAGGGAAAAGTAGAGAGAGACAGAGAGAGTCAACCTTAGATAGGGAGAGACTTAAAGAAAAAAAAAAGCCTTTGAGAGAGGCTTTGAGCTAGCTTGGCTCCGATGCTTGGCTCTGATCCCACCGGTCAAAAAAGCACTACTCTAATCTTTTCCCCAAGCAACACCTAAGCCTTCTCTCTCTCCTTCTCTGTGTCCTTCAAGACTAGGCAACTTTTCCCAAGGGAACTCGGTATTATCCACAAACTCCCCAGCCACTTCACACGATCCACTAATTAAAAATCCCAGGAGGCTAAATGTGTTCAATAGGGATCTGTAATCTTAACAATAATTGGGAAATAGTAGGAAAGAATCACTCAGATCAATTCTAAAATAACAGAGCTGCTTGGGAGAGATGCCAGTGACACTTCTGTTGAGTTTACACACACACACACACACACACACACACACAGGCTGGAGAGCAGGTTTGTCTGCCAAAGTATTTTGTTTCTCCACCTGACACTGACACGATGCCAGCAGCAGGTAAAGTGCTTTTAACCACTGTATAGTCGAAGTTTTTACAAGACAACTGGTATGCTGCATTTTTACGGGGATTAAACAGAATAATTGGCATAAACAATGACCAAGCAAAGCAAAACAGCCAAAAGGAAACCCTTGCTTGTAGGTGACTGGTCTTTAACCTTGTAACACTGCATGAATTGATTGTGACAGGCAGAACAGAGAGCCTTGGCACCCAAAGTAAAGGGACACAGAGACTTGGCACCAGGGGCTCTGTACACATGTGCTGGCACCAAAGAGCCACTTCACATCCAGCAAGGTCCACTGGTGGCTTTGACAGGGACTCAGGTTGCATGACAAGAGAAGAGCTGGTGTCTGAAAACACGAGCCACAGGTTGTGTCACAAAAAAAAAAGCAAACTAGTTCAGTAGGATGAGTCAGTATATAGTAAATTGGAATTCGAGCACCGGTTAGGCTAACGTGATTCAGTGACGTGTGATGAGATTCAAGCTAACGGTTGCAGCTAGGTTAAATCTCTTGGCACTTTGTTATCTAAATGGTTGCATATCAAGGAAGTTTTTAATTTAAAGAAAGCCTGAAGTTGACTAGTTTTGGGGAGAAAGATAAAGACACACATTGTTGTCCTCTGACAACAGGTCATCGAAGTGAAAACGCGCTGGGGTACAAAATTACTGCTTCAAACTAGGTCTGACGTCAATATTTTGCTAAATATTTTTGGATTTATCGTTTCTTATGTCTTTGTTTGTTGATGCAAATTGTGGAACAAGTTTTAAGATGCAATGAAAAAAATCTGTAAATTGCTAGTGTTAACTAGCTTAGTGTTACAGTAGTTGACACTGAAGTTAGCAAGTTAGATCATTTTTTGATACATTCTAATTTGATGACAAATATAAATTTGGTGCTGTTGCTGGCAAAGTGTTGCTCTCATTCAAAAAAAAATGTAGCTGATGTTTAGAGTGGTTATGTTATTTCCAATAATTGAGCAATGAGCTTAAATATTGACTTGTTTTTATGGTGCATTGTGAAATTTTGTTGGGAACATACCTTCAAATGAACTGGACCTAATGTGGTATTGGAGCACCCTAGAAAATAGTGGACTCACTGGGCAGCTTACTGAACTAGGGTGATGTTTGAGACACATCCACACACAAATTATGCATGCAGACAGAAGCAAATGGATGTTCACCCTGACACACAGACCAATCAGAGACACACATGCAGACAAATGCATAAAGAAAGAGTAGGAGGTGGGAGAAAAGGGATACAGCAAGCGACAGGGGAGATGAGGCTCGATACAGACAGAGAGACAGCTATACATACAAAGAGGCTGGCAGGGAACCAGACAGATTACATAGACGCAGCACTGAAAGAAATCATCACAGATGTGACAGACAAAGGGGAAATGATGGATGAATTTGTCCAACAGGCAAAAGAAACACCACACTATAATGCTGCAGGTTTCGTTTGCTGCTGCTGCTGCTTCACCAATATCTATAGGAGCCATCCACTTTCTGACCCCGTGTAGGTTGTTAAAGTGCAGGTTTAATTTAGGAAGTGAGGAAAACCATCATTACCGACTGTTGACACTAAGGCTGTTTGAAAGTTCTTTTAACAGCCCCCATTAGGCATTAGGGCTGACAGGCAAACAATCTAGCAGCCGACTCTTTTCAACACGAATAGCACCGCCGAAAGACAAAAACACATATAGTTCAACTTATCTCGTGCTCTAGACAGATCCAATTAGACTGCAAAGGAAACCTGGGATCTCTCTTTGTTTGTCCTGGGCTTCTCATGAATGAGAGTCCCGGATTATTATATGTCTCTTCTGTGGTACTACATATTGGGAGAGATCATGGCATTGTCAGCCCTTCCTCTCTGCTGTGTTATTGAAACTGGGCGCACCTTTCAGAGGAACCCTCTGAGGATGTTGCTATGGGGATTTTTGTCACAAACATAATGATGTTGTTTAGATTTGGCCATGTGTTTCAAAAGGGCTCTTTCCTCTCTTCTTTCCTGCCACAGAAGAATGAAAGGAAATGTCCTCCTGGTCTTCTGCAGGGAGCACTGGGTGAACTACTGTGTGGACAAATGCAGTGCATTGTACTGCAAGAAGAATAACAGAATACAGCATCTTAATAAAAGCAGGGGTTTTAAAGCCCTGTTGAATAGGATTGAAATGACTCATAATTACATCTTGTGAGCCTTAATAAACACCATAACATGTTGTGAATCATACAGCAGGTCTAGATTAATCAACTATTTTAACATAGGGACCAGATTAAGAATATTAAAAGTGATTAAGTATATAATTACAAGTGCTGCTGTGTGTGTATTTAATATGCTGTAAGCTATATTTTCAAATGGTTAGGTTTCTAATGTTATTTAGCAAGCCAAGAACCACAACATTATTGTATTCTGCACAGAAGAGTTGATAGCAGTTTCAAATAAAATGCCAAATAATTACCTCCATGCATCGTCACCACAAATGCATCATGGAACGGCACAGAATCTGCACAGCTCTTGTGCTTGACGTAGAAAATGTCAAAGCATACAGAAATAATAAATATTGCATCAATTTACCAAATAAATAGAAAAAATACTTGATATTGTACACTCTCTTCTAGACTGGAACAACAAACTTGGGGATTATTTTGCAGACCCTGTTTTTTTGGTTGACATATATACATCTTTCACACATATCCACCCAGTCTCTTACCCACACACATGTATTTCTATATCCTCCAGACAGTGCTGTTGGAGTCTTTAATCAAGACTAATGTGGAATGTCCCATACAACTACCATTAATCATGTGAATCGAGCCAGCATGCTATAGATCACTGCTATACATCAAAGCAGTCACTGCTGGCACAAGCCTGCATGTCTGACCAACTGTTTGTGCTGTACAATATGTCAAGCCTTAAATATTGTATATCACACTGCCATCATTCCTTTTCCTCGTATTGATAAAAAATGACAGGCTGTTAGTGAAACAGTTTCCATTTTCAGCCATGTGAGGTTACCTATTTTGCTCAGCTGCAAACTGGCATATGGAAGGTAATATGTAATGGAAAAATAAGGACTATACAAAAACGGCATGGCACCTTAGTGAGCACAAAAAATATGCACTCTTGGAGTACTGCCTTTGAATGTGATGTGGATTAAGAACAAACATCAACAAATGCTCAAGCATTGGTACAATTGTCCCTTAGGGTTATGTAGCTTTTCCTTTGAATATACTCTGCCACTTTGCTTTCACAACGTAGCTGCTGAGCAATGGCACGCACAACTAAAAAGTGCTTGGGAGTGAAAAAAAAAAAGGGTTGGAACATTTAAACAATGATGTGGTGAGTTCTAAGAGAGTAAAGAGAGGCACTTAAGTCAACCCTAAGAGCATAAATGAAATCAGCACTGCTGGCACGCATAGTTATATGGGAATAAATGAGAACCTGGATCCAAGAAAGAGGCCAGTCAATTCAAACCTGCTTGGTTCCCAATGTACTGCTCAGGTAAAAAGCTGACAGTTAGCCAAAATCAAAACTAACAGAAAGACTACAAAAGGATCTCTAAATTGACTGTTTTTGGCACAAACATTTTCACCCAAGGGCATTCTGAATGAACTTTAGCATGGCTGTTACTTTACAACGGCAATACTCCTCTGGTGATACCCTGTGAAAGTTACAAAAAAAATGTAAGGGTCTGGGAAATATATCTTTAATGGGGAGTGGGTATTCCACTCACCGCTTGTGTGTTTTTTATATTCAGACAGCTGGAAAGCAGATAAGACGGCAGAGTAAAGGACACCCAAGGGAAAAAGTTTGATCCGGGGACACAAAGGGCACATGTGGCTCCAGAAATGGTGAACTCAACTGGCCAACTGTCTGGGCGCACTGGGAAATCGATTTTTATTGCAAGCTGACACATCTATGCAGAGCTGTTATGCAATAAGCGCATAGGCCAAGATTTACTAAAACTGTTACTGGTACTAAAACATTTTCAGTGTTTTGAAAGTCAGTGTTAAGACTTTTAATAAGTGTAGGACAATCTTCTCGTCCAATCAGGGGTTGTTACTGGTTTCCAGGGACACAGGCCATAGTTTACGTAGTTTAAGACATTTAAAATAATAATAATAATAATAATAATAATAATAATAATGAAAAATAAAAATTACAATGACAGTCTCAACAGAGACTGCATTGATTCTCGGTGTATGAGATCTAATGATGCATTCCCATAACAGACACACATACACACTTGCCCACACACACACACACACACACACACACTCACACACACTTGGGACCCCATGGCGATTTCTCTCCTCAAGCCTCCAGTAAGATCTGTATACTTTGCTGTAGCCAAGACTATTTGGGACGGGGCCAAGAGGCCGCTAACAAACAGCAGTTTATTAATTGGATGTGGTAGTCTGTTTATATTGGGCAGGGCCTAGATCATTTCACATTGGCCTTGGCCCAGGTGTGCTCTGCAGCGGTGCCAAATGAGGAAACCGTACGGGTTCAGCGGATTCAAATAAAAAAAAAAAAAAGGATGAGCGCTTACAGTAAAACTGCAATAGCTCAGCACAAAGGGGCAACACTTACCGTACTAGCTCTTATGTTCTGTGCTTCTAAATCTATTTGCTCTCACTTTGGCACACCAACACTCAAAGCCAATAACATGACTCATGCAGAGAGTACTTACCATCTTGCTATAAATCGCACAGTAAGTGCACTTGACCTTTTCCTCTTAATTCTATACTTTTTAAAGGTCAATTTAAATTATTCAGTAAATTTGTTCATACAGAACTGCAACACCCTGGGATTTTATTGCTGCTAAAGAGTAGCTGTCTTAAATAATTTTTCTCATGCACAGAGATGGAAAGAATAAAGTCGAAGTGCAAGTGTAATTTATTTTGACTTGAGGTATGTTGGTCTGAGCGAGTAACCTCCATAAGTCCGCACATCTCTTGCATTTCTAATCAGAGGATGTCATGACTTCCTCATCTCTCTCTCTCTGCCCCAGACAGAATGGTAACAGCCTCAACAAAACACACACACACATACAAGCACACACAAACACACAGAGAGCGAGAGAGAGAGAGAGACAGTCTTGCTT
>OMKZ01011404.1:6641-27901 GCA_900302535.1 Neoniphon sammara | reverse complement strand
TTTTGTGAAAAAATATTGAATCTAAAAAAAAAATAAAATAAAAAAAAAATACACCCAACACTGCGTGGCTTGCTCACTTGGAACTGTTAACTGTGTTTTGCTGGTGATATGAAATGTCTCTCTGCCTCCTCTTGCCTGTTGCTCATTCTCAGTCTACTTTGGTAAAATCTACATTATTTCAGTGTATTTAAGTGAGCAATGTAGATCAGAGATTCTCAGAGAAGTTTTTCATGTTCCACACCCTAAAGTTAGCTTTCATTAAGCTGCGGACCCCCATTTGAAGGGATTTTGCCCCATAGGGTCCCTGATATTAAAAGATGATTTGGTTTGTATAATGTATTTAATTGTTTGGATATCATGCTTGGGTAACAAATAGATAACAAATAGGACATGGTGACATTTAAACATAATGTCTCATTGACTAACTTTTTTTTTTCTAACAGTTTCTAGTGAATGAAGTTATAGTGAAATTAAATTATTACTCATTTTGCTGAGGACCTCCTGGAAGCTTCTCAAGGACCCCTAGGGGTCCCCACTTTCAAAACCACCGTGTAAATATTACCAGGGGAAAGCCTTTGTGTTGCTGTTGCAATACAGGAAAACACAGAGGCGCTGCTAGAAAGAGATAGAAAAGATATGTTTGAAGTGATTTTAAATGCCGCCGTCCCTTCTCTGTGTCAAAGAATGACACTGTAAAAATCAGACAGTCACAAGACCCTAATCATGGCCGAGGGGCTGGATTGTTCAGCTAGCAGGGCTGCCAGTAAAATGCTCAAACTCCTCTGGTCATCAGAGTTAAGGGCTTGGGGAGGCTGGGTCAGGGATCTCAGAGCACAGAGTCCACATAATGCAGAGACAGCAGCGTTAACATGTAGAGACACATGACACTTCAGAGAGAATGAGCCTGACTGACAGGGGCCCTTCACCTTCCATACAGCTCTCTGTCAGTCTGTGCTCAGCCTGTGGAACAAGCAGTCTACATGGCTCAGGAGCAACTGTCCCACGTGGATCACTCCTGTAAATTGCCTTACCGCTAACATGGGCATCAGTTAAGTCAGAAGATATGAATGGGTGCACTGTCTCCTGCATTTGCTGCTTGGACCAACGATTCTGTTTTGGGTTTAAAACACTGAATCTTTGTCCGTTGGCACACCAGTTCACACCACTCATAATAAGTCTGCCGCTATGTATTTAGATATTTTCTATACAGTATGTCCGCCCCCCTGCTCTGTCTCCTCATCCCAGTGGGCTCTAGTGCCACAGAGATGTCAGTCACCTCTGCAGGGTATATGTATGTATGGGCTGTAGTCACAGGCTTCATCCAGAAGTCTCCTCTCTTATTACAATGTCATCTCTGGTTTAGCGGCTCTGTGACAAAGGGCCCTTTCACAGACGCTCCGTGTCTCCTGAGTTCTATTAGCTTGGAATTCCAGTGTTCCGGATGGGAGGTTCCAGAAGCCTCGAGGCAGCCGTGAAGCCCGACGTCGAAGCAAGGTCTCCCCTCCTCGCTTTATAAACACCATCCAATGACACAGCCAAGGTGCTTTGAGCAAAGCGCCGAGCCCCAGTTTCTTAGAAAATAAGACCGCCTCTGTATAGAATGTCTTTGGAATACTTTTTATTTTGGTTTGAGATACAGGAATGCAATTTAGAGGAGAGTGTTGATATTCAAGATCAGGTATCAATTCAGTACGGCTATACTGATTAAAGAAAAAAGTAAAATTATAGGATTCGTCTGCATTGCATTTAATCATAGGGTCTTTATGAGGGGAAAAAACAAAATCAGATCCCAATTTTGTTACTGTCACATTTCAACAGCCAAACCTATCTCAGTTTTCATTCTGAGTGTGTAGGGGTTAGGAAGGAGGGCTGAGCAATATAGAGCAACCCAACCTCAATAGCTCATGGCCTGAACAAACACTTTTACTTTATCAAGAGAATACTTTAACAGTGCAGTCCTTGGTAAACATAATGGCTTATTTTGTCCTCCATGATTCATAAAACCTGGCATTGCTGTGTCATTTGGCAAACAAAATCTTAAATATGTATGAGTATGACCAATATATTTGTTTTTAAGTGTTTGTAAAAGACTGTTGACTGTCAACAAAATGTGGTTGACATTTAACAGTCTCTGCTACATTCCTTTGCATCGTAAAGCCATTAGTATGAGGAGAACAAAAATATAACAGGACATGGTCTATCTAACAGAAGGGCAATCTTAATAAAAAATAATGCAAATGCACAACCATGGGAAAGACTTGCACAGAATATCAAGTGAATGAATACAAAGTCATAATTAATATACATGGAAGGAAAGGGAAGGGCTGAGCACGCTTCATTTGGGAACAATCAGTGAATGATCCCCGTTCACCTTTTGGTGTTTCTCATTTATCTTTGCAGGATCTGCTCCAGGAGTCTCTGCAAAATAAAAACAACAACAAAGGTCCCAATTACCCAAAAAGAAAAGCAGAACCACAACATACCTATCTGCACCCAAACCTCCCTTCCCTCAATCTCTTAAGAGCAGCTCTGCCTCAAACAGGAGCGACTCCCGCTGCTAAATTGGCTTTCACTTCCATCAGCCTTCCTCCTGAGGTGGCCCAGCCCAGGTAGGGGAAATAATGCTTGCTTGCTATCTGACCAAACAGCCCGCTATGCAATCACCCTCCTCATACAGTACCCAACAGCTGGAATCTCATTTCAGCCACCATTCAAAGCCGCACTCCCTCTACCCACTGCTATCAGACCCCTCTCTGAGTCTGCTGCTCGTGGGCTCCACCTCTCCGTGTGTGTCGGAGACTTACTGGCAAAAATGAGGCCTCAAAAAGCACACACAGCTCAATGTTTATCAATGAGGCACACACTCCTTCCTACCAATCTCACTATGGTTCGGTCGGGCTAATAGTTTCATTTGAGAGGTGGCAAGTTCAGGCTGGCATCGTAACAGTCGTGCCGGCGCTGTTCCCCCCAAGAAATAAAATATTCTCTCAGAGAGCCATTTGATGTCATGCAATTTTTATGACCTCAGTGAGTAAAATGTTTCTTGGAGTCTATTTAGCTGCACTGTTAATTCTGTAGTGCTGGCTGTCAGTAAACCTCACCATGAAATACAGATTTAGTGTAGATTCACTCATTCCTGGTGAATAAAAGTATTACACCTTCTATAGATGGCTGTGGCAGAACACCTAAAAAAAAGATATATTTGCCTCAAATTTTTGTTTTGTCCCAGTTTCCCTAACCTATGTAAAATCAGAGATAATCCAATCACCTTTAAATCACCTTGACTAATATCTTTATAGGACAAGCGACACACATGCACCCACCCACCCACACACACTGAGCCTGGAACCACCATAATTGTGTAATTATCTGCGAGAGATCAGGACATCTCCTCACTCTGTTCACATCACACCTGACTGGCAGTGAATCCATTGTTCTGGTTAAGTCATGATAGGAAAGTGAGTGACGGCTCACTGAGTGAATCTGAATGGATTCGCCGATCTATCTGATATTGCATGTCCTAAATGTATCATTCATTTACAGCTTGTCCTTCACTCTTGGAATATACAGAATATGGTGCTTAGGGCCCGCTAAGGAAGGTGCACCATATGGACATTGTAACATAATGAAGTAAAAAATGTGTGACTTATAAGTTTTGGTTTATGAAATGCTGAAAAGCCAAATGAAACATTCTTATGAGGAAAGAGATGGAACACAAAAGGACAATAACCTCAACAGTAGTTAAGGTTTTAGTTCCTCCATAAATGACCAGCAGGCACTGATCTGGTTATGCAAATAAAATCAAATAAGTAAATAAATAAATAAATAAATTAAAAAAAAGAAAAATGCGGTGCAAATGAATAGGCATCACATAAAACACAAAGCAAATGCACAGGCCTAAGATCAAATGCATGTTTGCTTGGGAAATAATCCAGTTTGGTGACTGACAAAGGAGAGGATCTGCTGTTAAACAGTCAAATGGTGACCTCTGCTGGACAAAGATCAAACCATGTTTCATTTTATCAATGTGAGGAATCCTTCGATTGATTTACACTCAAAGTATGCATAGACAGTACACCATTTAGATGTCATTCAGTGATATCAGCTCCAAAAATTAAAGTCTAAAATTAATCAAAATATGGACTAATTTAATTCACAGCCATGGTACAATAGTGCATTCAAGTTATTTTGAAGCTTTCATCTCATCCCCTCCCATAATTATAAGTTGACCTACATCAGTGTGATATAGTGTAAGCTAAAGTTAGGTACAAGTAAGGTGATCACTCAGATTTTATTTGATCAAGAGATATAATCTGAGTTAACTTTAATATTATATTAAAAGAAAGGAAGTTCAAGTACAAGTTTGGCTTTATAGGTCTGCAGTTTAATAATTAAAACATGAACAAAAAGGAAAAAGCCCACCTCCTGACTATTTAAAACAGCTCTATACACATCCAAAATGCTCAGCTCTTGTAAGAATTTTTGAAACGGAGTGGTGCAGTGTCAAACAGCATGAAAGGCCTTCAGAAAACTGCTAAAGCATAGAGAGTTATAAATAGAGAGGTTTATATTCAGATTTGTATTTTCTGTTTGTGATGTGAACTGTTTTATTCATGGTTTTTCTATTTATAGAATTAGAATCAAAGTTTTGAGGTGATATTTTAGTGGGAATAATATGCAACCACTTCATAATCAAGAGAAGCAAACTTGTACATTATTCAGACAAACCAGTGCTTACACATAATCTACCAGTAGCCACTCAATCCTTGTAATCTTTTGAATTGATTGTCAAACTAATAAAAAATGTCCAAGCAGCACCAACTCTACCTTTTTAAAGAGCTCGGCTCGCAATCTGTTAGTTTGCGATACGGCCCTCTTTTTCTCCTCCTCCTTCTTCTTTGTCACCTCAGGCAGCTTGTTGTAAATCCTACAGACACAAAAAAGGCAAATTCAGACCATGTAGGGGAGCTGGGGAATATGGTATTAGTAGTCCAAGGGTGGCTGAGCCATGCCAAGGAACTGGCATACTAGTGACAAGGTTTTATCTAGTGGGACCACAGCCGGCAAAAACCTGGATCCACTGATAAACAAGTCACACACAGACTCCTTTTTCACTCCCACAACTACAGCCAATTTGTTAAGAGATCCTCCAAGTCTGATAGTGTCGCTTTTGAAAAAAAATTACAATGGGTAGCCATCATCTGATCATGTGTGCCTTTTCAGATAAGGCACGGAATAAAGAAAGTGATAAGACATACAGAGGGTAGCTCATATCTACTGTCAAGACAGACATTTGGATGTTGAAGGTTCATTGTATCTATACAGTATATGCATGTCTGAATGCACGTCACATGTTTGAGCACATGCATGGCAGGTATAACAAGCGAGCTTTATGCAATGTGCTGAACATAAAATAAAGTGAGAAGAGAGACAGAGTGGCGTGGTCTAACATGTGTCTGCTCACCGTCTGGACCTCAGCTGCATCTCTCTGCCTGATATAGACCTCTCTCTAGGCTTGAAAAGGTTATCTAGGACGCACACACAAACACGCACAAACACACCCACACAGACATGGACACGCATAAAATACACATAAAAATAAGAATCAAAATGTAAATGAATCATGAATATGTAAATGCCAGTGAGGGCTGCGTGTGTTTGTCTTATAGTTGTGCACTGACATACATGAACATGCACACACACACACACACACACACACACACACACACACACACACACACACACACACACACACAGAGACTTCAGTGTCTCTCAGAGTAGAATTGTAAAGCCTTGCCAGGCTGCTGTTGCTTTGGTCACAGCATCAAGGCTGTTAGCACTTAATTAGACTTCAGACTTCAGTCTGAAGCCATTCAGCACCAGTCAGGGTTCCTACGGTGGCCCTGGGGTAAAATTCCATGACTTTTCCACAACTTTCCATAGCCAAGTTGGGCTGTTTCCATAGAATAAAATGATTATTATGTCCTGGTTTGTTAATGTTGTTTTTCTAGGGGGCTGAACAGTCTGGTCTCTACTACATTTGGGCTTGCTGTGGAGAAAAAAAAACAACAACTGAAAACCAACCTCTGTTGCGATGAATGCATGAAAGGATATTCTGGTGTATTCCTATATTAATCTGTAAAATTCCCTAATATTCCTACTGAGTTCCCACCCAAAAACACCAAATTTCCTGTCATGCCCTGTCTGGAATACACACCTCAAAATTACATGATATTCCAGAAATTCCATTACCAGTGGGAAGGCTTGTAATTACCCTGGATGGGTGGATTACCCTGGATGGAAACCATAATGGTTTCATTTCAGTATCCGTACCATTAAGAATATTCATGTGTATCATGCAATTAAAATTAAAAACAGACAACAACAAGAAGTCAGAGTCAGGCCCACCAAGTGCCATGTGTTATTTTACAAAGATACAAGTGCTAAATTTTTGAAGGGACTCTTGCTCTGACAATAAAGGTCACACTGCTGAGGAATTCTTTGATGAGACATGTGTTCACCACAACTGAACAAAGGCTTGTCAAACTTTTTTTTTTTTTTTTTTAGATGGTTACTTTCAGTGTTGGGGAATAACAACTGCACAGTGTCTGAGAGTATACATCACATACAGAATATATGACATCGTTCCCTGGATGGAAACCATATTGGTTTCATTTCAGCATCCATATCGTTATGAATATTCATGTGTGTCATAGCAATCAAAATTAATCTTAAAACAAAATATAAAGGCAAATATGCATCTATTGTTTTGTTTTTTGGTTGTTTTCCATGATAAATTAAGTTAAAATAAGATTACCATTACTCAGTGCCACAGAATTATAGACATCTTCTTAGCTTTACCTCCTGAATAACATTCTCCTGATAAAAACATGTTTAAACTGAACATTAAGTATGGCATCCTTGTGGTTTTGGGATATTTGCTTTGTTTTGTGAACATTTTTGTGTAAAGAACAACTTTCAGAATCAGTACACTAAAAAACAGCTTACTGATCAGTAGATTCTAGAAGCTTTTAATCATTACCATTGAGCATTCACTGCATTCAGGGGTTTAGATAAAACACTAACTGATCTGCAATACTAGATAATGACCAGCAGAGAGCAAAGTTGGATAAATGCCACCACAGTAGGAAGAGAACAAGTAAAATCTTTCTCCCTCTCTTGCCAGCCAGTTGAGGGTTTGAGAAGCTATTTGACAAATGAATCAGCCCATAGCTGCAGGAATAGTAGACAGGATACAATATTACATCACCACAAGTTCCTTATTCAATTTATTCCCTATTAATTTAATATATTGGGTTTTACTTTAGCTGGGATTTCCACAGGGAAGGTAAAGCATCTATCTGCAGGCTGAAAGTTACACCCAGGCAGTGGCCTTGAAACTGAAGGAGACTTCAGTCTGACAGTTAGTGTGACAAATGGACTGATACCTGGAGAGACTAACTGATCCACAAGTGCTGGACTGGGTGCATGTGTATTCTGACACAGAGCCAAGTCTTTGTGACAGGTATTTCACTGGGCAAAAAGATGGAAATGCATTATACTTTACAAATTATTATGTTCTTTTACAGGTTCCATTCATGCAGTTATTCTTCTGTACTTACCACTGAGTGGATCTGGTGTGGTGCAGTTTCTCCTTCGTTCACCTCTGTCTTCCCCGAGGCACTGCACCAGGTCTGGGTTGGACTCCTGCAGAGCTCTCCTTCTCCTGGACCTCTGCTCCAACCTCCTCACCCGACCCTGGGACCGGCTGATAAAGTCTGGCCTGAAGAGCTCCAAAGCCTCCTGGGGTGGGAAGAGGAATATGTAAGCTGCTTGTTGGTGGGAATAATACAACTCTTAAACACTAATCCTGTGGAAAGAAAAAAAATTCATTGGGTTTGAATCTATTCTGAAAATATCCTTAATCTATTCTTTAACCTTGGCGAATCCTCTTCACAGCCTTGTAATAGCTAGGAGGTGTAGGCAACATGGTAATATTATGCTCAGCTTTACTAGGGATAAAGGTAAGGGAGCTTTACTCACTGGGGGATTCTGAATGCTTTAGAAAGCTTCCTAAACCTTATTTTACATTGGATCTTTGCTGCTCAGAAAGTGGAAATAAAACCTGTTAACGTTAACTGGATAGGGAAAAAAATAATAATAAAACCACATTCTTGTTCAAAACAAGCAATGTAAGGATTCTGGCCTCAAGTGAACCAAAGAAAACTGAATTTTGGAGGAAAATCATTTTATTATTAAGGATTTTTTTTTATCTACCCACTCTACTTGGCAGAGGATGAAAGCAAAAATCTCTCCAAGTTTAAAAATCCCTCCTCAAGAGACGGTATTGTTGTGGCCATAATGTTTATTCCAATAGCAACCAAAAACAGGTTCTTTGTGAGGGAGACAGAGCTGTATAAAATACATCCTGAATAGTTTGATGTATCACCATCATTGAAATATAAAGCATTTATATCTCAAACTGACTACAGTTGATTACAATGTAAGCAATATTTAAAGGTTTCAGTAGACATACATCTGATGAAGTAGATCTTTGTGTGGTCTTTCTGTATATAATATAAAAGACAGTTGTCATCATTTCATGTTATTTTCTTGGCTCAATACAGAACAGGTATTTCAGCTGTCTTGAAATAACTGGTTGTCAAAGACATGACATTTTTAAGTCCAACAGAGTATCATAATTGGTAATGCAATGGTTTATATTTGGAACTAAAATTGCTACTGATGACATTCTTGTTTTCATGGACTGATTTTATTGAAGTATTGATTAATGTTTCCATGTTACAGTCAAGATATTAGTTAAATCTTCCTCAGTAGGAATAATGCTACTTGTTTCAGAAATACTGCAGTGTTGCCCCATGTACATATGATATTATAAAAGAAAACTCTTCAAAATAGTACCCACTATATATGAGCGCAGCACCTTAGCTTATGCTTTAGCTTGGCACTAATAAGCACCTTTTGGTCCTAGTGTGGAGTATATTTCCAAAAAGATGACTAATTAGCAATTATTTATAATAATCCAATAAAAAAGCATCAGCATGTTGGGTCTTACTTTGAGACTGAGAGTCCTGGGTGTGCCATTCTGAGAGTCAGCCATCAGGCGGGAATGATAATAGCATGTCTGGTCCTTATACAAAGCTGGGACTTTGTGAGATTCTCTTGAGGAACCGTGTCCTTGTTGCTTGTCTTTCTCGTCACTGCATGCATGCCTTCCCCAAGTTCTGGAGTCCACTTTAAGAGCTATAGAAAAGGGTGAATTAAATATGAAGTTGAATTTGGCAAGCTGAGTTAAAAGAAATAGTAATTCTTTAAGAAAAACTGTTATTTGTCACTGAGATTGTGGATACCAAAGACTAACGCTCATATGGCTTTTTTCAGCATGATGTGTGGCAAGGTGGTGTGTGGTCGAGTGTTGGTCAGAAGGTGGATAGAGGTGGGGGAGTAGGGATTACAAGGTTTACCTGCTCCTATTAACCAAACCTTTTGCATCCCTGTCCCAAGGGGCTGCATAATGAGGACTGAGCCATGAATAGAGTACACAATGCCTGAAAAAGCCCGAGAAGGCTATAGAGACTGTTGGAGGCTGCTCTGAAAGGGGAGAAATAAATAGAGGAGGAAGTATGTTTATGTTGTAGTTTGTTTAATAAAAGACATACAGCTGTTTCCAGTGTCCTTCCTCTCAGAGACAGTTATCACACAATGTTCGTATGGGATGGGGGCCATTGAGACGGAGTGAGTCTTGAGTCCCATCTCAAATTTTATGATCTGAAGAAGAGGAAAAATGAAGCAGACCTTGAATTGACCCTCCCCCTTCCCCACTATCTGCACAACTTGCAGAGAAAAAAAAAACCTAGGGGGAACATGAGTGTGGCCTATGAATAATGTAAAAGATGACAGTGCATCTATCCTGCACCCGTAACCCTGTCCCTCTACCTTTTCTGGAATGTATCCCCACTGAATCACCAGCCATACATCATGCAGGTAGAGCATCATCACATGCTCTGGGAAGCACACAGAAAAAGGTTAATGTAGCACCTCAGGCTATTTATATGATCAAGACAGGATATGGGTTCTGTAGGCAATGCAGAAAAAGTTCCTCCAGAAAAGATGCAAGTTTAAAATAAAACAAAGAACACAGGCATACTGCTGTGGCACAGTATAGAAAATAAATTTGTCATAGCAAGTGGATGGTTTAATAATTGAAATGTGTTGTGTTGCAGCTTCTTTCTGTGAGAAAGCCCACATGAGAGGAAATTTTTTTTTTACTTCTCTTGGCTTCTCCCAATACTCTGTAGGTCTACTCACTGTATGCAAGATCAGAACTGCTATTGATGGTCTGTGGAGTCTTAAGGCCAGCTGAAATATCAAAAGAGTTCATTCAGTCAAGCTTTATTGCCACACTGTCAGCATAGATGCGGGGTGCACTGGTGTACTGCAGCGGGGTGCATATTGTATAATTCCATAGTAACAGTATAGTCCTCATTAGTAGTGACAAGACTGTCTAAATATCAGGATTGCCCACTTGGGCAAATTATGTCTAGACCAGAGGTTTTCAAACAGGGAGGCAGACTCCCCAGAAGGGAGCCAAACAGTTTCAGGGAAAGCTCAGAAGGGAAAATACTAAATGCACCTGCTGGGCATGCATGTCCATTGTGGCTGCACGGTTTGGATCCCTACCTGATGTGGACTACACATGCACAGTAGTTAGGTTAGTGGTTAAGGATAGAGTAAGGATTGGATAGGGTGGTGCAAATTGGTAGGGATCCAAATTGGGTAGCTGCACATATGGTGTGCATGACCCAGGGATGCTGCTAGTATCTCCCAGCTTCTAATAAACTGACTTTTTGTTATTTGTCAAAAGGATAGGGTTGTAGAATAGCCCAAATATCTGTCATTTGGTTAAAGAGTTAAATCTCTGGGGAATTTTATTTTCCCTCTTTCCCAGAGTCAGATAAACTAAAAGATGCCTTGGGACTCAGCCCTTTTCATGTTTTTATGTGTATTTTGAAGTAATGTTGAAAAGCAATATTAGGTTAGCTTAACTCAGTTGTTGAATGTCTGTGGGATCAAATAACATCTTCATGATCCTATAGACATCCAAGAATTGAGCTAAGCTGTCTAAGGGGAGAACCATTGTCTCAGACTTTGAAAACCCTCCGTTTAAACCAAATTGAACATGTTAGAACTATATTCCCTCCTGGAGCCAGCAAAAATTGACAGGCAGAAATTTCAAAATCCATTACCAAGCAATGAAATGTGTAATGTGTGGAATATGACACGCATTAGTTACCATTATTTTAATAGTATGCTATCACTGTAAATGGCTAGCTACCACCTATGTCACTCCAGGGAGGGTCTGCCACCCACATTTGAACAGGATATTAGGCTACCTAGAGGTGTTGAAAAAGGCATATATTTTTCTATTGCTCTTATCTACCATTGATCTTTTCTTATCTGGTCCTACATACCTGGAGACCCAGAGTGACTGTTTAAAGAAATGACACACATCCGAATGCATGTTTAGATACACTAACACCTGTGTAACACCAATGTTAATATGTAGTAAATGTGCTTTAGATGTGCTTTAGTTCTTTACATAAGTCTGCAGTTACATTATTTAAGAGTGTCATTTTTTTTAACAGTGTATGTTTGCTTTGTGTGTACACTGCCAGGAGAACTGGAGTGGGGTGGGGGAGGGATTCATTAACAATGTATGAGGTATAAATCAAAAGGTGAAAGGCAGAGTGAAAAATTAGACTTTCCACCCTCTAAGACCACCTTGGCACCACATTCAGCTTGCTGCTACGACTTGGAAATGTGATCTTATCTACAATAGCTATGGAAAATACGAGCCGCTGAAAGGAATATAGATCAATTTGCATGGATACTTTAGATTTTCACTTCTGAAGAAAAGAGATGAAATTCATACCTGGGCCAATATTGAAAGCACGGTGTCTGTGTCTGAAATTGCTCTGCGTAGGGCAGACGGCCTCATCTGCATTCCCCTTCTGCCTGCCAGCCTCCGTGTTGGAGGGGTTTGTTCCTCTGAATGACAATAATCCTAAAGTAGCACCATGGCAATGTGTGTCTGAATCATCAGCCCTGCTGTTAACACCATGAGCGGGTGCTATTTGCTCGACCTTGTGGCCCCATTGCTTTGATAGAGCGCCTCTGCAGTGACCCAAACCACTCTTTCGGCCATTGAATTTGTTTTTGCCTACCATGGCTGCTTTGGGTCTCCCATAACTCTCATCTGTTTTGGTTGGCTTGTTGTCATTGGAGGGTCTGTGGCGGGATGGGACACCTAGGCGAACTGACAAGGTGGATGTGTATAAAGTGGGCCGGGCTGCCCTCTTTCCCTCGAGCTCCACAAGGGAAATAGAGAGTGACTTGTCAAGAAACACAACAGAACTAGTGGACCTCAGAGGCACGTCAAGGTGGACGCAGGAACGGTAGGAGGGCTCTGAGGATAGGGGCATAAATGAGTCACCTATTAAGCCTTGGTTTCTATTCCCCTCTGTGTAGCTGTGTCTATGCTGCAAAGGCTGTACCTTCCTCTTTCTTGGCTCTCGCATTGCAAATCCGTCACCTGTGTAGTAACTCTGTCTAAACTCGTTTGTCCCCACGATGGTCGGACTCTGCCTAAACAAGTCCGGCTGGGAGTTTGAGAATCTCATTGTGCACCGTGGTGTGGAAAAGGGTCTGGTCTCGAGGGGCTCTGGCGGAGTTATTGCCCTCGCAGGTCTGGTGGGACAGGATGGATACGCTGGTCGCTGCAGGCTGGAGCAAGACTGGGGAACCTTCCGGGCTGCGATGGTGATGGAGGAATAGACTGTGTTTGGACTCTGTCCCACGACATCTGGGACACTTGCAGTCCTTAATAGGTTGGAAGCACCTGTGTAAGATAAACTCTGCCCTCTCCGAGAGTCATTGGACGGTGTAACTGCTCGAAGAGATGGGCACGCACTGTCCCTCTTCCCTTGTTGCCCCCTCCACACGCCCCATGACAGGACATTCCTGTGCAGCGAAGCAGTGATATCCTTACTGGAGGCCTGTGAAAAAGAGAAAAAAAAGAGGAAGTTTCATATCAGAGTTGTGTTCAAAGTGTTCCTTTGAGCCCTCTACAAATTGAATGATTCTGTTACTGAAATGAACCATGAATAGACCACACATACAAAGGTCTTCGCTGCTCTGATGTGATTTGAGTGACTTATTATCGACTCCCCTGCTCTACTTGTTTCCTGATCTGTTGCTGTTGCCATGACAATGTGTAACTTGATGGGCAGCCCTTGGAGACAAATTATCCATGGCATTTAAAATGAACATTCCAGATTAGTCAACTGAGCAAAAAAAAAAAAAAAAAAAATGTAACCACCCTCTTTTCCTGTCTCACTTCTATTGCACTTCAAACCAATTTTGTGTCTGTGCATGGCACGTTCATATATGTTTACAACAAAAAATATCCCACCCCTTCCATGCACAAGACCTACTATGCTGGTTAACATTTAACTCAACTAACATTTTGCAAATATTTTCGCTATCCAGTAGGAAAACAACCCATAGCTTGTGACAATAAAACATGCTCCTTAAATGGCACCTGTCTGCTTATATTCCCAAGTCCCAAATTTCATTTAATGAGTAATTTCATCTGTTTGTCAAGTTATACTGTAACCTGTAATAATACTGTGGAACTCTAAAGCCACTATCCTGTCAAATCTTAGATCAGACATCATATGATTATGGAAGAAATAGTATTTTATTGTTTGCTGGTACATTTCAAGCCTTCTAAGACCAAGTTTTTTAGTTGACGATGATGACAATGATGGAAATGATAATTGCTCACATGATCATTATAAAATTTACTTTATCCAAGAAGCTTACTGAGAAAATTTATAACAACTTCAGCTTTCTGTAGTACAGTTATAGACAGTAACAGTTCAGACAGGCTGCAGCATTGGGTTTTCTCAGAATTTTGTCAGAAAGAATGTAACTTTCCAGGTCATATGACCTTGGGCAAACAAACAAGTATACCAAGAGTTGTTTACCTCACTGATGTTCGGTGTAGATTGGCTTGGGAACCTCCAACTTCGGAAACCCATTGACATCGAATAGTTGTCTTCTATTTTTCCATCTGTAAATTCAGTCCAGAAGAAAATATGATGTACATTTCCCAGCACTGTAACTTCTGACTTTAACTAGGCTATGCATACTATAAGACATGAAAGGCATGTCCACTTCAAAGGCATGTTCCTCAAATTGAAATATAATTATCAGACTCACCTACTCATCATAAAAGTACAGCTATATTGTCACTGAAAATAACCTCTCTGCTAATATTTCATGATTCACTTCACTTCATCATTTCATTATTTTCCCTTGCTTAGAGCCATGCTCATTCCTACCAACTACCAGCTATATTCAACTGTCAAGGGAACAACCTCTCTCTCTCCCGCTCTCTCTCTCTCTCCCTCTCTCTCTCTCTTCCTCCCTCCCTCCCTTTCCCTCCCTGTCTCTCCCCCTCTCTCTGTGTTTTAATGTTCAGTATTTTCTATCTATTCCTCAGCTCAGCGGATGATAACTCTCTGTTTGCCAAACATGCTTATCTGTCTTGCTTGCCTTGTACATTTTTAATGATTCCTAAACAACAAAAACATAGTTCAAATGTTTTCTCTTTAGAGATGCATGGGGAAAAGCTTATCTCCTCACTTTACTTACCACTCAATGTCATTCTATTTTAGATACACCAAGTATGCTGCTCTCAATTTATCACTGTGATACAAGCAACAATGCAATTGTTACGGTCAATGAAACTGAGTTAAAAAAAAAAAAAGAGCGAGCTTAATTTATTTTTTAAATGTATCAAGCATGTAATGCATTCATGCTATGTTACAGTATACATTGTCACAGCAAGATCTCGCAAATTGGAGTCATGTTGTTGGCCAGTTGTAATGTTTGCGTCAATGGTACGGTGTGCACAATACAAGAGAAGTAATTATGTTTACCCTATGTGTTCCACTTTGAGGTGAGTCACATGGGATAGGAATGTGGGCTTGAACAACAGCACTGGAATAGAAAATTATACATTCACAGTTTCACCCCATTTTTCCTTTGATTTATTTTTGCCAAGCCAGCAAAAGGGATTGGAGGAACAACAGCAATATTTGTGTGGTGTTTCGATCTACAAAAGAGGGGTGGATAGGAGTTGTGTTTGTGTTTGTGAAAGAGAGAACAAGTAAGTATGAGCAGGCACCCTGAAGGACGTTATAGCTTAATATGGGGAATAACCAAAATAGCCTCAGCCAACAGTGAAACAATGGAGAGGGAGGGAGGAGGGAATCTATACTGTGTATAACAGCTCAAGTCCAACTAAAGATGGATAATTTTTGCATCATGGACTCAAGCTTCATATAAGATTATATGAAAACTGCATGTGTTTATATTCTTAGGATTTAGATATGTCCATGAAGGACATGCATATGCACATATAAATGATAAATTATACATAGCTGCAGGTGTCTTTATGTGTTAACGTTAAATATGTATGGATGTGAATCTGTGTGTGCATGAGTATGCATGTGTATATACATATGTGTGTATATTTGTGCACATGTGTATACTGCTGTTGTCTGTGACAGGCCATATAGGCTGTAATTGATTCTGGGCCTCTGACGTATATACATTCTATTACATTCACATATATTAAACTTACAGTATATGAATGTGGGTGAAAAAATATGTATATGAAAGAAAAAAGTATGGTATATGAAAGAGAAAATATGTTTATGTGAGGCCCTGAATAACTATACACGCCCCCGCATAATTAGGTGAAAAACTGCAAAATATAAACTTTTCAGAGGCTAAGAAGAAATAGCCTTGTTTGTAGTTTTAGGTTTATCCAATTGGTTTTAAGACATTTTCAGATGCCCAGGATTTTATTTTTAATTTTTTTTCATTATTACTGTTAATACTATTAAAATTATGTGTATCTTAACCCTCTTTTTAAACTCTTATTTACTTCTTAACTTTCTTTTCTATTAATCTTATTATTTACTCATTTATATACTTTGTTCTGAAAAAATGTCACATGAAGTGATTCTGTAAATTTTGATTCACATAACCTGTGATACCAAATAAATGCAATGAATTGGACAAAACTGTTACTGCAATTTAGACACTGCTGTTATTTAATGAAAATTATATGAGTGCAATGTAAAAGAGTCCATATGGAAACACAGCAGAGAAAAAGCCTCTGGCAACCCCAACCAATAGGCCTGGGAAAGACAAAGAAAAAGAGAGGATGTGAGGGAAACCAAAACAGAAGGAGAGAGTGTGTTTGAGAGAAAAAGAGATACAGAGACTGAACACAGAGACAAAATGGGTTTGTGTAGGGGTGGTTTTGGCTGTTGTGACCATGTGCTTTATTGTTGCGTGCGTGAAAACCAGTGATTGAGTAAACCTTTGTGTGCCTGACAGTGAGCGAGGCTGTGGGACCTACAGCTGGTTAGGAAGCAGACAGGCTGTGCAGAGCTGTGGGTATATGAGAGATAAACCCATCAGCACAGCAGCCAGTGTTGAGGCGAGACAGACTGAAGGAGCTCTTGGACAAAACGCCTGCGTTTAGAAGTGTCATAAAGCGATTACGCCCTGCTGGTGTTAGCTGAGGATATTTTCGTTATTTAGTAATCTTATTATCGTGGCCTTTTACTTGAAGCCCACAATGTCTCCTCATTACTCCGCACCCTCTGTCCTCTGAACAACCTATGACTTGACTTAATGTGAGGAAAATCAACCTACCACATCCACTCATGAACTGTGATGAATTTGAGGAATACTTGCCTCCAGGAGATCTGTGTTTCACTCCACTCTCAGTCTTCAGTGTGCACTTTCTGCAAAGTTCAATATCCCTAAACGCACACACACATACAAGATGAGAGAATGTATCATGTACCACAAGGACAAGGAGGGAGAGGATTTTCTCCCTTATATAAACTGCTGCAGTTACATCCGTGTCCCTTAATGCTTGCTACTTGAGAGCAATGAAGGAGAATGAGTCAAGCATGCAGTGATGGCCCAGACTGTGGGTCACTGGAATGTCATCACATGGGCCATAATCTGTTACGTCTCTGACAGGGAAGCACAGCAGGGAAGCAGAAGAGATTTCTTTGCTGATATTAAACATTTATTCCCACCTTAGGCAGCAAGGACACACACTGCAGAAAATCTCCATCTTAACAGGTCAATTAGTCTCATCTTCAGTGTTCATATCTTTCGTTTTTTTCTTAAAAGAAACAAAAAAGAAAAAAAATCAGCCAGTGGGATGAGATAATCCCGCTTATTTCCAATGCAAAATAAACTTGCTTCCAGAATTTTCTTGAATCAAGTGTCATTTTCTTGATACTAGTGGGCTGATCTGCCTTATTCTGCCTTGTTTCAACATATTACTTGTTCCCATAAAAATTGCTGAAACAAGTGAAACTGTTGGAAGATTATCTCATCCATGGTTTTAAGAAAAACATTTTTTAAGCTGATTATGAGACTAAATGGCTTATTAATTTGGAGATTTTTCACAGTGCATGCTGGGAAATGTCTATAAAATAGTAATTGTTGTATGTTACTCTGTTGATGCAAAGATTATGAAAAACCTTTACCAGTAGTGACAGGTCTGTGTATTAGTAGGCAAAAAATTGGATTAATTGTAAATTTAAAGTTGTTTCAGAATGTGTATTTGGAAGATGAAACTACATATAGAGATGCTTCATGTTTTTTATATTTTTATATTTATGACAACATTTTTAAAACACATATAAACAGTCTAGACCCTCCATTCTGACAGGCATTATTTTTCAAACTATAGTACACAATTTTTCAGTCAGACAGTTGTTTGGTGCTTCTTACCTGATAAAGCAGAGTGTCAAAGCTGGACAAGTCAACTGTTACCCCTCTCTTTTGACTGGGCAGCCTCTTGTTTTCAGCAGAGGCAGCGGTGCATACCTGTGCCTGTGCTTGGTCAGGAGAGCACCAGATCTGCTCTGTCACCAGGTGGCCAAGAGGCCTCTGTGGTCTTTTCTCTAACCACAGTGGAAAGAGCCGCTGCTCACTGCTGACAGGGGATGGAGAAACAGTGCACAACTCATCAGCAGAGTCAATATGGCTTTTCAAATAATCCTGAGAGATCACATCAAGTGCCTGGGGGTTAACATAAGCGAAATATCCTTTGCTGTTGAAAGAAGGTCCAGGTCCTGTCTTTGGTTAAACTCTCACAGTGATGGTTTTGGTGGACACAAGTAAGTGGATCCTGATATTTCTCTGCTGATTCACTCTAAACACAAGCATCTGGTTTAGTGATGCTAGCTAAAAACCCCACCAGGGATCCCCGGAGCTTCCAGCGGTACCTCAGGCCTCGTCCATATGAGTTGAGTCCTCTAGACAGGCGGCTAAGCGAGGCTCTCCTACCTTCTCCCCTCCGTCCCCAGGGCCCAGGCTCAGGTAGCAGAACAGGTGACCAGCGCTCAGGTTTCAGGACTTGCATAATAGGTCCCTACAGCCCAAGTTATTAATGGAGTCAGAAGCTCTTAACAGCTCCTGCAGTTGCCTTAGTGACGCAGCAAAAAAGGAAAAGACAGAAAAAAAAGACTGCGTTGCTCCTGCTCTGACACTTTACAGTGCTTACTCAAACTGAGACTTTCCAAAAATGTTTTCCCAAAAGGTTTCTTGAAGGGAGATACATCTTCTTGGAATGGGTAGACCTGGATTAGGACAAAAGAACGGATAGGGGGGAAAAAGAAAACTATAAATAAATGCCTAGATACTGTACAGCACTGAGAGTGCTGCATAATCAAGTTACTGTTTTTCTCCTTTAGGATACCCAGCCAATGTAGGGTAGTGTTAAATATCACACTAAAGTACAGTGAGTTTATACTTACTCCAAGATGAATTACCCACTTAGCGAAAAAAAGTACCACATCCGGTGATAAATAACATTGTTTTCCCCTTCAGACTATAATGTCACAGCTTTTTTAATAGTCATGACACATTGACTGCTCTAATAACAGCTTCCATGGTCCTTACGGTGGCTTCCTATGAAGGAAGCCAATGATCAATGACTCATATCCACAGCCATTAATCTGAGACATAATGGTGTCCTTCTGCCTTCTCAGCACTTGCAAACATTGTGATACACAGTTGGCATCGCTGCTGTCTGTGACCATTTACACAACATCAAAATGTAGCTGGTGTGTCTGCAACTGATGAAGTAATAACTACTGGGTAATGCAATGAGGTCATAAAAATGTCCAACTAAATGAGTCAAAAATGTAGGGAAACTGTTGATGTAATAAATTGCAGATATAATAATAACAAATTCTTAGCCAGTGATATAAAGATTGCGATATATTTTAACCAATGACTAAAAATATTAACTTAGTAATAACACCTTGTCAGATAAGATTCTATTAACTCAAGTTATGAGTTAAAATTATGTCTCTGAAATACTTTCCCCTCATCTAGTAATACATTATTCAACTAGTTTTATAACAATATCCATTCATTTAGAGAGACATTTTATTACATTTTGATAACTTACTGCCTTATCCTGAAGTTATTCGATTATGTGCTGCTGCAAGCTGCTATCAAAGCATTTTTCATTTAGGCAGATATTGACTTACTCTTTAATTCTTGATCTTCCTCATCAAAGTGCACAGCATGCTATTTTGCGTCTCACCTGTGACCTCAAATTTCTGGAAATGACTCAAAAGGTATGTGTTGCTTCACGGGTTTCCTCCATAATCCATCACATTGTTCTTTCAAGCAGTCGACATGGGCAGTGTTGTTTCCAGCTTTAGTTCATCAAGCTGGGCCAAAACTTTTTAAGTCATCCTTGTGCCCCTTCCCATCTAAACCTTGTAAATCTTTTTTTTTTTTTTCCCTTCCTCGATTCCTGTTACGGGTGGGCGCACCCCGGAATATCTTTTCAAATAAACACCAAAATTGCTGTTCCCCTCACATTTTCCAGTTTGAAGGCTCTGAGAAAGCACCTGAGAAAAACTGTGAAATAAGGTTTTCTCCCCACGCCTCAGAATGTGTGGAACAGCCTAGTCAGAGCTAAGCCTATTAAAATTCTTATGCTGTACAGTATGTCCACCCTAAATCTACTAGCAATGTCACATTTCATTTGATTTGCCACTGTTTCAAGTTTCATAGGGATTTGTGTAATCAGCAATAAACTCTAATGCTATGCTGTGTTCATTAGAAGAAATCTTAAGCAATTTCTCAATTCCCTTATCCAAAAAGGTGCTCATATCTAGATCAGAAAACAGAGCATGGATATATTGTCAAACTTTAGTCTTGTTACTATATGAGACTTTTGATCATGTTGATCATGTTTTACTCTATTTCAGTTTTTCAGAAAAGTTAGTTGGACTTAAGGCCCATAAAGTGGTCAGGTTCTGGTTCAGTGCTAGCTTGATCTCAAAGATGCAAATCAGGATTATGAGGCATAAACAGAGGGAATTCCAGCCTAAATCCCATCACACAGGGTCGCTTTCTAATCCTTGGAATGTGACCTCTCTCCATCCACATCTTAAATCATTATATCACCACTAGGTTGACAAAGGCTGTTGTTTACCCTCATCAGACCTGTCATGCAATGCATCTTGGCATTATCAGGTGATGTAAGATGTGCTGACATGTCAAGTGTAAATCAATAGATGTATATACTGTATTGTGGCATGGGTTAAATCAATGGAGTGTGCATAAGTAGCCTGCACTTTATGCCATCACTCAGTCCTACCTCATTTGTATTTTATAATGTGCTGAGTGCCATATCACACATATCATAGTACACAGTGGCGTGGGGGAAATATGGAATCGTCCCGCAACGCTGTTCTTCATGTGGGATAGAGGTGCAGCGATGTCTCTCGCTTCTCATCACGTCGCCATCTGCTGGTGAAATGTAAAAAGCTTTTCACGTTTGCAGGGCCACCTTCGAATCAAAACAAGGAAGTAGTTTACCCTGCCAAGCTTGACACATCGGGAGTGTGTCAGCTTAACTGCTGTGTTCCCAAATGTCCCAAATCCAAGGGAAAGGGTGAAAAATGAAAAAGCAGCACCTTTTCAGATTTGAGTGAATATTAGTCTCTCTCTCTCTCTCTCTCTCTCTCTCTCTCACTACACACACACACACACACACACACACACACACACACACCTCAAGCAAGAGTTTGTCTCTCACTGGAATT
>OMKZ01011400.1:56843-73830 GCA_900302535.1 Neoniphon sammara | reverse complement strand
GTAGGCCTATACATTGATATATTTATAACTAACCGTTATTCACTCATATCTGACATGTTTTACATTCTTTTAAGTTTAAATTTAATTGCTGCTCCTGCTGCTATTTTGTTCACTGTCTTGATACGGTAATAATACATTTTCCCTACTTTGTTATACATTTTGATTTAACATGTCCTAATGCGGAATTCTTTGGTTTAGCATGTTTATACATATAATCCCAAATTGCCCCGTTCTTGTTTACTGTATCCTTTTACTAAATGCTATATGCAACAACCGAATTTCCCCCATGGGGATCATTAAAGTTTCATCTTATTCTCCCCGCAGCTGCTCACTGTAATCAGTTTTCTTCAGATGAGAGTAAAGAACCTTGCTCAAGGGCATTTTAATAGTAGTTTTCTGAGGGAAAGAAGAGCAGTACTCATTCACTTTCCAGACCCGAACTTTCCGAGCCAGTCTGGGGATTCAAACCCGATACCCTCCAATATCAAGCATGCTTCTCTTACTTTTCGGGGCGTGCTGCCCCGCCTGCGGGACATCCATGTCAGGCCAATTTCTGCTTCCTCTTATCCACAGTAATGTACAGGTGAAGATAAATGCTGACTTTACAAAAAGATTTTGCACTCACATTTCCCCTGTGGCACCAGCATAGTGAATTCATCACTCTGGGTTAGTTGGAAGCAGGATTACAGTGCATTCTGACAGCCTGCTTTTTGGGGAAAAAGACGTTGATATATCAGTTAATATGCATGCAGGCTCAGACTCATAGTTCTGGGCCTGTTCTCAAGTGCAGAAGTATGGAGATCGGATTCTCTTGCTGAAAGCCCAGAGCTGGTCTTTTCTAGAAACTAGGCCAGCTGCCATCTTTGCAGCAAGGTATTTTATCACCAGGTGACAGTAGCCAGGTGGTAGATGTCATATTTAGTGAGTACAAATATGGTACAAACGAATGGTACGGCAATGTGTGAGAGCTTGCATTTATGCTTGAAAAAGGCACACATGTCACACATATAATCAGCCACATGCATACATATACCTGCTGTCACATACACACAAAGCATTCACACACATCTACATTCCCATATAAAGTGTGAGAAGGAGGTGTAAAATCTACAAGCTGCTTGAGGCGCTGTGCCGCTTTCTCTCCACCTCTCTCTCTCTCTCTCTCTCTCTCTCTCTGCTCCTCCTCTCCCTCAGTTGTGGATCAGGGTCACCATAGTGGGCTGTGTGCCCGTTGCTTCAGTTTCCAGCTGGAGTGGGTCCGATTAACACGAGGAGATGGGACGATCTATCACTCCATTAGGGACAGACGGAGGGGCCGCTGACCACGGCTGCTCAACTGTTATGTGTGGCCATAAAGATAGTCCCTTTTCCCTGCTCTTCGTCCCTTTTTACGTCTGCCTCTGCCTCCCCCTCACCCTCCTGAGGAGATGTAATGGATTGCCCTTGCAGAAGCGCTGACTAACCTGCAGTGTCTTTTAGGCTTGGGCCAAATATCGCAATATTTGTGGCCATATGTGATATTTTCTACAATATCAAACACCCCCGCCACTTGAAGGACCATAGCCAGACCATAGCAGAATGGCTATACAAGACAACCCTGTAGTATTGAGCGTGCTAATTTTGATGGCATTATTCTGAAAAGGTGTTGGAAGTTTCAATTTAACATCTGTATCAGTGGGTATAATTATATATTATATATGTTATATATTCTGTAAATATTCTATGTTATTTTTATTGTCAAGACAAAGTTAAATTCTTGAACAGTTGACCAGATGCACAGAGTAACAGTATAGCGTGCACTGGTAATTTTTTAATTTCAAATGACTTTTTTGATTAACGTGCAATTTATTTGCATAAAACATTTAATTTAAGAGATTGCAGAAGAAATATGGATGTCAATAAAATAAAATGAATGGAAATTAAAATTGAAATAAAATAAATTACTTTTTTTTAATGTTGGGTTGATTTTGGGGTTTTCTCACACCCTCTCTCTGTCAAAAAATCACGATAATATCAAATATCACACTACTTCAGTGAGACATATTACATTTTTGATCTCTGTCAGTCTCTCTCTCTCTCACACACACACATGCAAACCCACTTATCACTGACCCAAAGACAACCTAGTCTTACTGACTTTCTTTTTCCCTCACTCATTCTCCAGCCCTCTCTTTCACACGCATGCACACATCGATGACTTCCTCTGAGCCGGCTGACATGTGCCTGCCACCAGAGATGGCAGGTGCCAGTCAGATGTTGCCATTAAGATGGAAATGATGAGCTCACTAAGCAGCGAGATCTGGTTGATGTGGCAGAAACTGGCCATACTTAGTCTATTATTGACATTTTCAGTAAATATACTGTACTCTACAGCAACTATCCCTCCAGAGCAAATGCTTGATTTGCCTTACAGCTTGAGATGCAATACAGAGCAGTTGCTGAATAAACATGTGTGTACTCTATCAGCTTTTAAATCATAATTGGGCTATTTGTTTGTACAGCCGTATTAAAAATAATTATGAGTACAGCCACTGTGACAGACTACATTTTCATAATTGCTATAACAAAAGCATGATTTCTGCCACCAATTATCATAATGGCCACTGTTATTCCCAGAGGTGCTTGTCTTGGAAATGTACATTACATGATAATGGAAGTGATGAAAAGTGAAGGGAAACTGATTCCACAGTGAAGCCCTCTTCCTTTCTCTCTCTCTCTCTCGCTGTGTGTGTGTGTGTCTCTCTTTCTAATGCTCTGTAAAGCCCATGGTCTACCTGTATCCATGGCAACCTGGAAGGCAGAGCACTCCATGCGATGAAGGGAACAACTCAAAGCCTAGAGCCATAGCATATTTGTTTTGATGTCTTCACATTGGAGAAGACGGCATTGAACGTGTCTAGTTCAGATGCGCTGGGACGCGTCCCTGCCAGTGGCCACTTTGCTTTCCCTTCCTCTGCTGCACTGTGACATTTCAAAAGCCATCAAACAACCCAAAAGAGAATATATCTGAATTTTCTCTCTACCCCTCTCTTAAGATCAGCATATTTGAGCCCCTTGATGTGATGTGTTGTTTTTCATTTCCTTGGGAAGAAAAAAAAAAAAGCGACTTGCAGCTGCTTAGGAAGTGCCTGCGAATGAAGACCGGGCAGTTATACAACAATGTGAGGTTAGCGTGGTCAGGATTTAACACACTTAACAGAATTTCACAGGACGATAATGGGGTTGAGGAACAGACATATTAAGGACATGTTACTTAAGATCCAAGACCAAGTCAACAAAGAAAAGCGGAGTTTAGGATCGTCACTGGACCATGCATTCCCTGGAGCCAGCAGGAAGCATCACCATTGTTCCACCCCACTTCCACTTCCATGTTCATCATTGCTTCAAAGTGAATCCACCGCATGTCAATTCTCTGCGGCCAATTCTACCACTCTGCCTGCTCCCCTTGAGCTCATTTGCCACCAATTCCTCTTCCATCACCCAAACTGTTTTTGGGGGCCGAGATGGGGCCAATTCCGCCTCGAACGACATTTCATTACAGCCAAGAATTGAACACATGGTGACCTCCCCCCGGCTCCCAACATCAGTGTCCTTCTTGCGTCAGGTCAAGGTTTCCTTTTCCTTTTTCCAAAAAAGCCCAAATGGCCTCGTTTTTTTTTGCCACAAGCTGTCTGGGAGCTTCAGCTGCACAATCACTATGATCATAATGATATCAATCAGAGCCAATCAGGGTGCTCGCTTTTGAAGTCGTATGCTAATCTGGGCCTTGATGAACCCCCTGTTAGTATGATTTCATCGCCGGTGCAGTGATTGCATTGATCAAGTTAACCTGCATTGTAACTCAGTGGGGGTAGCATGTCTTGTTTCGCCTGTTAGAGATTTGAGGAGGGAAAATGTCCTGGCAGCTTCAAAGAAAAGGAGCTGGCTGAAACCGGCAAAGGCTAGCTGTGACTAGGAAAAGTGCCAGCAGAGTGAGGTTGGGGAGTGTTTTCTTTTTGTGCCTAACAGTGTCTTGGCACCTTCCATATCCCCAACGCTGTCCCCATGGTTCACAGACAAAAAGTCTGGCATTCGCCTGGGGTTGGACCTAGGAGAAAAGCTCTTTCATGCCTCTCCAGTTACCCGGCTCCCACCCCACCACTCAGCAGCTCTCTCAGGTATGTTACTACATGTGGTGGGTGGGCAGATTTCTCTGGCTGTGGCTCCAGCACAGTTTGTCCATTCCTTCAAAAGCAATTAAAAGGTCAACAGTGCTCTCAGAGGCTTAGAGAAAGGTAAGCTTTATCCCTCTGTGAGAAGGGGAAACAGTTGAAAAGGAAGAGGAAAGTCGTGCAAAGAGAACTGTCTCGCTTATGAACCCCTGTGCACGTGGTGAAGGGTGTAACAGCAGTCGCATTTTAAGTTTGTGTCTTTGTGAGATAGAGATGGAGAATGAGAGCAAGAGAGAGAGAGAGAGAGAGAATGTGTCTGCAATACAGAGTCAAACTAGGATATAAGAAATCAAGAAGACACCAAGGAGAGAGAGGGACCTTTTTATATAATTAAGCTATAATTGCAAAGTTTTGCACTCAGGTACAGGGACTGGGTGTCAGGTAATTAGGCCACTTTAATTGCCGCTCAGTGTGGTTCAAGTGAAAGTAGCATTTTTTATCTACACACTTGATTTAATCCAAATATCTAATTGCCTCTGTAATGTTTTCACCCTCAGAGTCGTTTTTAGTTTGAGGGAGAAGTGAAGTTATTTCTATGTCTGTGTGCTAATTGGAAAGTTTGGGTCAATGGCGACTTGCTAGATCAGAGGGATTAGAGGTCAGAGAGGGAGAAAGAGAGAGAAAGAGAGAGAGAGAAAGAGAGGGAGGGAGAGTAAAGGCAGCAGTGAGCTGGTTCGCAGCTGCCAAGCAGGTAGCTGCACTCACAATGTGACACATCTGCCACCACAAACGGTGTGCACAGAGGAGCTGCCAACTACTGCAACTCTTGATTTTTCTCTCTCACACACTCACACAAGACGGGTGAACTCTTCTCACATGCTGCTAGAATTTGAAGCAAACCATAGCAGCACCAGGTGCCGAGTGGAAAAAAAAAAAACATGTTAAATCTCCTGTGTGGACATTGTTGTGGCAGGAGTGACAGCATGCCTTCCCAGGAGACATCTTGGCCCTGCTATTGTCGCCACCGTGTGCATAGCAATCCCCAGCAGCCCCCTGAAATTAATACAAGGTGACCAGCAGCCTGCTCTCTCGGCCAGGCTCAGGACAGCAGCCTTATTCAGGGTGACAGAGCCAGCGACTTGTCCCGACAGAGCCTGTGTGTCCTGAACGGGCCGGGACATTAGCAAACACCACTCTGTTTAAAGCATTCTCTTGATTACCGTCAACTTTCCCTTGGATAAGGGAAATGAACAGGCCAAGGTGACTTTCGCCAAGTGCTGAGTCGCCCAGATAAGTCACTGCTTCCCTTTGTTAAGATTTAGCATACACACATCATTGCTTGAATGATCATTTTGGATTTATTGCCCTGACAGTTTAAAGCGTGCCCTACACAGCTTTGTCAACCCTCGGTGCACGGTTTCACTCTTGTTAAAGTTTGTCCCCGGATTTGCTATGTTGTTACAGACCAACGAACAATTGGTAATGTAGCTCTGTGTTAAGCTGATTGTTTTCTACGCGTCAGTAAATTACATTGAAACATCTGACTCCCAACCAGGGCCAACCACTGACCACTGATTCACATAACAGCTCTGGCAGTCAAATGTAGCAAAGCCAACCGACCAATTGCACACATGTACACACCTACATGCACATGCACACACACACACACACACACACAAATATGCACAAACCTGCAAACAGAAGCACACACACTTACAAAGATTACAAAAAACCCTGTTGTTCTCCATGTTATACCCTGCAAGAGAACAGCCGGTGTTTGGGGCAGCTCTGTCAGATCGGGCTAATCGATTGGAGAACCCTCGATGCAATCAGCAGCTGTCTTTCACCCGAGTGGCGAGCTGATGGCCGCCTGCTGCTGCTCTGCCTCGGTGTTGCCCGTCAGGGTTAGCTGCCTACCACAATCCCCCCCTCGTGTGCTTATTCCACTCTGAGCTGCCAACAAAGTAACCGCCATGCGCTTCACATACAGTGGGCTGCCTTTGAATGCTGGTATGCTAGTGTTGGTCGGTCAGCTTTGAACTTCTGGCTTCCCTGTGGCAATCCCAACCAGCTTCAGTAAGCTCAGTTTGAGGCTTTGTAGCACGGAGCTAAGGCCATACACAGTCTGACCAGCCGGATCACCATCACAGGGAAAAAAGGCACAGTTGTATTTTTTTTTGTCTGACCGGGCTGACAAAGGTGTCCTGTTTGAGAGAGTATATTGATCTATAGCATGGCACTGATATCTGGCTTATAGCCTTTGCTCTGACAAGCCACTTATGTCCCTCATCCCTTTCCCCCTTCCTCCCCCCATCTGTTCCCTCTTTCTTTTCCTTTCATTTCCTTTCCTTTCCTTTCCTCTCTTGCCTTGCCTTGTCTTGCCCTTACCTTGACCTTACCTCTGCCTCTTCCTCCCCCTTCTCCCCCCAGTGCCATTACTCCTGCTTCCTCTTTGTCTTGGCGCTCGGCTGGCAGTAACATTTAATTAGCATCAAAAGGCCAAGGCCCATGCAATATCCATGAGCTGTGACATTTTTGCCAAGACAGGGGATCCCTCAGATGACCACAGGGCAATCACACATTGGGAAGGGTTTGGGGAGTATCAGACTCCATTACTCACCATCTTGTTATAATCTTAAGCCCAAAGACACTGCAGTGCCTGTAATAGTTCAAAAAACAAGCACTTCTGTTCTGAAACGAGTGTATGAAAGTGACTCATCCTTATCTATTTTGTTGTTACTAAGTGTAGCCACCTCTGAAAGTGGCACAGTACAAGCTTTTTTTTTCGTTTGTTTTTTTACAGGCTCTGTTTTTGCTAAACCTTTATAGCACCATTCATTTTTCTTGGTACATCCAGAACATGAAATTCAATGCAATGCCAGCTCCTTGCTGTCAGCATTAACAATGTCTTGAAGGAAAAACTGGACTGTACCGTATTGGCATGTTCCAGGTGAATTGGCCGAGGGCTAGTGACCACACGTTTGTCAGTCCTAATCTCAGGTGGCAAAGCTACAACCCCTGATGCCCTCAAGCACGGCTCCACTCTGGCTCTGCCTCAGTGGACGCACAGCACCGCACCATTGTTACCACGGCTACCCAAGTTGCTCCTACTATTTCTGATATGCTGGAGCCTAATTTAGTGAAGCACCGTGCATCCAGTCCTCTCAAGTGTACCAATGAGCAGAAAGTAAAAAACATACTGAGATGTAAAAAGAAGCACTATTAATTTTGCTCAGCTGTGCACGGGCTTTTCTTTGTCGATACATGGTAATAGAAACTTTTAATTAGATTGTGCATGGTGTTTTGCAATGTGTGTAGGTCAGTACAATATTTTAATTATTTTTATTGAAATGCTCTGTTTTTTATGCATTTTAGCCAGCTTAACATTTTGCTGATTTCAGTGACCTACTGTATTTGTTTTGTTGTCCTCATTCCCACTGCCTGAATCCTGCACCTGGGTCTTCTGGGCACAGCCATGCAAATCTGTCCAGTCTCTCTAACATTATTTTGCTTTCAAACTGATGGAGCGTGTCCAACCCCAAACAACGATCATTTTTATTGCCGAGCTGTGTGTCTGAACTTGAGTAGGGAATTGTGTTGATGTGTGCCAGCGCGCAGACAGAGGAGTGGCAGCAGGATGGATGCCACCCCCCAGTGAGAAAATGAGTGGAATCACAGCATTTTCCACCCAGCTGACACCCAAGACAGATGGAGCTAGTGAACACTGCAGCGCAGCCCCAGTCAAAACCATGGCAACAGCGTGTACGCGGCAACAGGAAGCCTGCCAGGCCAATCGGAGGGGAGAACGCATTGCCATCTACGTAGGTCCCTGAGGTAGACTTGCAGAGGATGATAGCTTAACGAATGGAGACTGGTAGTGAAAGAGTCACGGGAATCCATCATTATGCCTGTAGAAGATCGAGAGCAATACAGTAACGTATGTTCTGTATCCTGTAAGGAGCACTTGATATAGGCTGCAACAGCTAGCACTTTAGATCACAAGCAAAATAGCATTTCTTCAATGGCTTTGTAGTGCTTTTAAATAGAGGTTGAGTGAAGCCTTGAGGCATTTTGGATATGTTTTAAGAGGGCGTTTAGACAGTGTGGTGTGTGCATAACTAAAGTCTTAACTTATTTGTTTTCTTTTATTCTGACTCTATTGAAATTCTCTTTCTGCTTGGCTTATCTGAGCAAAAAAGGTCAAAAAACAGAAACATTGCTGCTGGTAGGTATTCTGGTTCAGTGTCCTGGTCGGGGACACTTAAGCAGGGGAGGCTTGAACCAACATCTTCTAGCTGAATGAAAGCCAGGTGTATCTACACACTGCGCCACCCTTCTCAGGCTGCTGCACAGGCTGCATATTTATGAATGCTTTCTACAGCAGGGGATGTGTCTCAATTTGTCAAAAGATTTGTATTACTGTGTTTTTGTCAGAGTATAAAGCATGTCATCCTGAATCTCCATATTGACATTACACATAGAAAGGTAAAATTTCAGATGGTGCGTGGTTGCAGAACTCAATTCGAGAGGGTGCTTGCAATAAAATCCCCCAAAGCTGATGAAGTAACCAAATCAGACACAGTCTACGAGGTTTCCCATCCAGGTTTAAATCTAACAGCTAGCAGGCTTTTGCAGAAAATAAGTGTTATTTTCTCTACCCTTTTCTGGAAGAATGTGCCGCAGCAAAAACCAGCCCTCTCCAGCATTATCATGTCATTTCACTCTGATAGGAACACACCGCTGTAATGTCAGTGTTGTGAGGCCAAGGTAAATGTCATAAACAAAATGCATCCCCATTCTAAAGATGGGAGGGGGGGACAACAGACTACAATGCTTTCGCTGCAGTATGTCGAAACTACTCTCTGTTGCCTGTGTATTTTTTATGGTGTGAAATTTGTTTTCAGTGGAAATTCGTCCCGTCAGCTTTCCTATTAGATTTCAGCTCCACTTGCAGGGAATTAAAGGCAAAGGTGAAGGTAATCCCTACACGTTCTTCGATCCTCAGATCAATAATGTGTGCCATCTTTACTCACATCCCTGTCTTATCTGGGCTAGTTTATGACTAAGTGCTCCAGACACACAGGCAGCCTCTTTCTCGCTCTTTCTCTCTCTGCATTCCCAGATGAGCTCTACAGCACTGTAATGCCTTTGTAACGACTCCCACTCTCTTGGATTTAGTAATTCTTGACGATGATAAAGCATACATTGGCAAAGGTATAATTGTATGTATTACCATCTTAAATTGTTTTTACCAAGATAATACCTTTACCTCTTTACCATATTCCCTTGTGTAAACAAGTAGAATCCACTACTGACCATGTAAGCTGGAATCAAAGAGGATTTGTATGCTGTTGTTTTTTTCCCCTTTAATATACAACATTACCACTTGCTGATGAAATGTCTGTCATTATAACCAGTGCCTTTCACCGTCTCCCCTTTGAAGAACTTGTGAAATTGAGTTTCTGGAGTGTGTTACTCTTTCTGTTTCAGGGAATGGCAGTGAAATTTTGTGGCTCTGAATGGTGGTTATCTGTGCCATGCAGCCAGTGCACTGTGCTAAGCTGAAATGCCTTTTCCTGTAAACTCTATGGAGACTTGGTGATTGTGTGGGCTTTTTTTTTAAGAGGATAGATTACACACAGTTTTTGTCACTCAGGGCACCAACTTTACTCCAGAGGCATTACACTTGAGAGGCGTGGAGGAGTAAATGACAGAGTGCACTGCTCGGGATCACATGCATCATGGTGTGTCCCTAGGTTCCTAAGTGCACTCATCTCGCATTACTGTACCTCTCACCACCTTGCTTTCTGTTGTCAGCAACTGAAAACACAACAGCCTATGTAGAACAAGAAACAAATGATTCAGACTCTAGAAATTCACTTCAGAGTGCATATAACCTGGCTTTTTAAAGGAAAATTCCACCCTAAAACACTGCTTAAAAACATCAATTGGTGACTTGCATTGTGTCTCTGGTGCCATAGATTCACTATTGGCTAGCTTAAGAACAACAAAAAATACAATATCAAACAACGAAATGCTGCCAGAGACACAAAGACTAGATATTGTCTGGGATTTTTGATTTCGTAATATCACAATACGTGTTGTCTTTTCCTGGTTTTAAAGGCTGCTGCTACAGCAAAGGGATGCAATTTTTCTCCTCATCATCATATCCCATTTACTAATGATTTTTTTTTAATCAAAAATCTCTTGTGTGTAAATAAAAAGCACCAGTAGTCATCTCTACAGTATCGTCACAATATCAGTATCAAGGTATTCAGATATCATCATTTAGGCTGGAATTTTCCTTTAATTACAATAGAGACATACAGTATACTTACTTGAGAAAAGCATGCCTGCACTGTGAGACTTAGATCTCTCTTGTTTTCTCTCTCACACACAAACATAGACACAAGTACGCATGCAATATAAACAAACACACACATGCAGACACAGACACTGTGCGCGCACACACACACACACACACGTGCGCGCAGCACATAAGCTGCTCCCTGACATGCGTGACATCAGTGCAGCCATATCCTCGCCTGAGTTGAGTCTTTGATGAGGCAGGAAATGCTTTGAAGCCTGCCTCTGCCGTCAGGAACTTTTAAAGAAGCCCCACTTGTCTCTTTTCTCTCTCTGTCTCTCTCCCCTGCACAAGCCACTAACACACAGCCGACTGATCCACAGAAACACACCAGGCCAGGGAGATAACCCAAATCTGATCTTCCTTGTCTTGCCTATTGCCTTCTCTTGCCACAGTCAAAGCCTCAGACACATATACCGCCTCCCGTCCTCTCCCCCTCTGTCTGCCACTCTCCCGCAGTGAGCCTGTGACTGCTTTGTCTCCAACCTTTATCTTCACCCCCTCACCTCATTCAGTTGTTCCAATCTCATTACCAGTCCCTTGCAATCCACCGGCTCTCTTTTCTTTCTTTTTCTCCCAGGCCATGTTCACCTCTCCATCTGAGAATGAACAACAGGTTTTTCAGGGGTATTTGCTGCTCATCCTTCAGAGATATGTTAGAGGAGGTGATGTGGACTCACTATTTGATGTCGCAGCTGGAATTCATTCCATTTCTATACTCATTTGATGGTGCCATAGCAACCCATGTGCTTATGAATGGAGGGTGAATTTGTGAATTTGTGAATTCTCTTGCTGATTGCAGGCTGCTGACAGGATTAAAAAAGTATGAAAGTGTAAAAAACTTTAATCCGTGGCCCACGCAGTCTTTGCAGTGTCACAGTCATTCCCATGTGTAAGTGACAGACAGTCTCTGGAGTTTCTGAAAGTATTGTCTGGCGGTGCCCACGTAGGGAGACACCTGGTAATTCTTGTGTCTGGCTGAGTGGGCCAAGAGGTGCCGCCTGTCCTCCTACACCAACCCTGGGAGACTCTGTCATACCCTTAATGAGAAGTGGACCTGACATCTTCTCCAGCCGCCGCTACTTTGTGCCCCCGCTCTTTCCTGTTCTTGTTCTCTAGTAACGACGGCGTAGAGGGCTGGGCACCGTGCACATTGGAGTTTGAATTATTGATGGGTCACTGGGCCTGTCTGCGGCGTCGGTGGGGAGAAGTCTGACTGCGCGTGACGTCCATCATTGCGCAAAGAGGTGAAGAGTGTTGCTATGTGACAGGGAGGGTCTTTTATTTTTCCTATGCAGGAGCAGTGGAAGTGTCAGCCTGGTGCAGAGGCTGCTGATGAGGTCCAGTGGGCCGGCATCACAACCTCGCAAGGTGTGAAGACAATGGCAGAGTGGTGGTAAAATGTGATTTGCTGTGACATTCAGCTCACAGTAGAGCTCCGCAGTTCTTGAGAGGTTTCTTGGTAAAGAGTTTCCTTGTTCTTCCTGCAGGTGTAAAATGGGTGAGGTTGACTGTTCCCTGTCTGCTTTCCCTTCATTCATTTCATGCTTATATGGTATTGCCTTAACAAACATGCATGCAATAATCTGCAGTAGATGAACAGACACGGCCCTTTCTGATTTCCCAAACAAATACTGAAGCATACAGTGCCACACGGTGGCTGAGCAAAACCCTGTCTTATAAAAAGGCTATATTGAAGCTGAGAAAAATGCCAGTAATGACCAATCATATTTACATGCGTCAATCAACCAAATCTTCACAAACCATCCATAATCCCCTGCAATAGGAAGTATTTTTTTCTTTTGTTGGCATTCACACACACAGGACCAATATAATGGTTTGCTTCCCTCCCCATAGTAATTAGGCTTTGGGGAACATTAAGAGCTGAGGCACCAGGCGTAGAGTCTGTGTATGCACCGTAATTGCATCACGGAATGGGGTGAAATAACAACAACCATGAAAGCTGTATTATACGAGCAGTCAGCAAACTGTGAAATCATTTGTATTACCCCTGTTTTGTGGGTCAGAGGGAGGGGTAGAAAGCGGGTGGGTGGTTCATGTGTTTGTGAGAATAACATTGAAGTTGATGAACATTGCTTACCATCATCGTTCTAATGCTGACTAATTTAGAGCGACTCGTTTTCAGGAGGGGCTGGACTGAACGCACGGCACTTGTTTGTTGTCCGATTCGGGGGCTTTGGTGCGCACTTCCGTTTCACCACAGCGATTGTTGTCTGAGGAGTCCTCATGTCTAATTTATTTGCTGTCTTTTAGCAGGCTCTGCTCCACTCGCTCTCAGGCAATGCAGTGCTGCATAAATTATGCGCTTTGCTTTCTCGTTTCCGACGTCATGCTGAGCGGGCGACGTGGGACTCAGCAGACACTGTTGAGTTCCATGTCACCGTGTCACTTCTGCTGACTGAGACGTTGAAACATGCTGTATTTCAAGCACAAGGTTAAACTCTCTGGCACTGTGGCTTGAACAGCATGGAATAGAGTAGAATAGAATGGAATGGAATGGAATAGAATAGAACAGTAAGAACTTACCACTTTTTCACTAAAATGAATCTATTACAGGCTGTTGTCCTCTTCAGGCAGCGTAGGTATTTCCAGATGAAGTTGGTTATTAGTTTTTACCCATACACATTGCTAATATCAGTCTAGAATAGGTGACCATGAATCCAGGGATGCACAGTGCATCAGAACTAACAGAACTATCTTGAAGTGGCTCCACATCTTTTATAATACCAGATGCAGCTGCTCCCGCACTCTTTTCCTCTGTCTTCCATATTTTTCTATTCTTCTTGACAACAACTTGTGCTTAAATGCATCTCTTTTATTGCATATTTTATATTCTATTTTTATGCTTATACTTAATTCGTCCTTTCCCCCCGCTGAATCCTATTACTTTGCTGCTTCAACAATCTAATTCCCAGACAAGGATCATTAATCATCTGATCTGATCGCAAAGAGTGATGCAGCTCTTCCCCTTCCACCACTTACACAGCCCTTATAATGCACATGCTGGGCGCGCTTGATGGTAATTACGTGAAACACCAGATGTCAATCCAAACGGGATTAAAATTACACCAGCACGTCAGAGTTAACTAATTTCAGTCTGAAATTTTACGGAGATAGTCAGAGCAAATTACTGACATGTTCGTTCCGGATGGGATAAAAGTCCCAATGTAAGAATTAGCAATCTCCAGACTTCCCTTGGTAATTCTAACAGCGTCTGGAGAAGGCCTGAGATAAATGCTTTCTTCAGGCTTCTCTGCTGTCTAGCCCATGTTAACCTTGAATGTTTTACACTGATTTTATGCACCACTAATGCTATTTGATAGAGCCAACTTCTGTAGCTGAATATTCAAGGCAGGGGCAAAACCTCGCTTACAGGCAGTGCGATGTTGTTGTTCCTACTGAGATTCAAAGCTCTTTAACCAGAGTTGAGTGCTAGTTGCACAACTTGCGGACTACTCTGCCTCACAGTCGCTCGGCACCAGTAGCTTGTGAAACGAAGAATGAAATCAATGTGCAAGAAAGGGTCTTCTCCTGTCAGCGTCCTGAGATGTAAGGGTGCAAATAAGGGGGAAGAGAGTTAAAGCCAAGGCTCGTGATTCTCTCTCCAGCTGGTGTTACCATACAGGTAACATTTCTCCTTGAATAATCCCGTGTTTACCAGGCCCCCTGCCAGGCCCAAGAAGACACACAGTAAAGAATAAGATCCTAATAATGATCTAAGCCGCTGGGAGGGAAGCTAAACAAACCAGCGGCAGTGGCTGCTTATAAAGAATTGACTGTTTGTTTCAGTCAACTCGCACTGAGCAAATGAGCTTCTTATCAGGGCCGCAGCAGAATTAAAGCTCAGATATCTCTCAGCCAGCAGCATCCCACTCTTTGAACCATGTTGTAATGTGTGTGTGTGTGTGTGTGTTTAAGTGCGCACATATGCGTGACACATCTTTTTCCCTCGCATCATAGAAATATTCTTTTGTATTAGCAATTATACAAGGACAAATCATACTCAGAAAAACATAAATGCGCACAAACACAACTGCATTTCTCCTCCCCACATTACACCAACATTATCCACCCACAAACACACACATACACATGCACACTCACACATACACACACACAGATACACACACAAAGGCTTACACTTCAGGTGCAAATGAGCTGAGCTTTAATATTTGATTTAATGCAATTTTAAACTGTCTTTCCTTAGTTAAACATTAACACCAATCATCCATCATATTTTGAACCATCATGAAGTCACTTTATTTGTGATCTAAATTTAAATATTTTTCAGCAGCGTGGCATAAAAGTGAATATTCCTGTAAAAGTTTACACATCGATGTGACCTTTCACTTGCCAGCAGCGTAATGGCACATTAGATGCCTGAATACCTCAGAGACACACAAAGCTGAGACGGGCGGATGGCAAAACATTTTCTGACCTTGGACTGAAAAGACTCTGGATCAGGACAGGTGCCCAAGCGCGGGAAAAAAGTTGGTGACAAAGTTTATGTGGGCTTTCATGTTGGCGGGAGATGGTGGTAGGCCAGTTTGTTGATTCACTTTCACAAGCTGGAAAAGTGCAATTATTCATCTGTGGTCCAAAGAAAGGGGTTTTATTTTTATGTATTTACTCATTTATTTATTTATATGTTTTCAACTTTTGATGAGTGACATCCAAATGTTCCCAAGATGTCACCCACTGAGTTTTTGGATTTGGTTATTTTTAGTGTGCAGAAACATGAAGTGACTTAAAGTAAACATTTCTTTCAGATGCAAGTGGCTGCATGGAAATAACTGCCTGTACGCTGGGCTTGTATCAAGAGAGCAATATGCGTGCACTTTGCATATTTTGCATGGTCTCAGAAATAGAGGACAGAATCAATGAAATCACAAGCAGTGCTCTGAAACCGAGATGAATCTGCCATCAAACATTGTTGACAACATATCAACTTTTCCGCCTGCTTCGTCTCCTACATTTCACTAACATGAAAAAGAGGAGGTAGCAAGATGGCAGGTGTGGAGAGACAGGGCTTTGTTCTCGTGGCCTACAATTTGACTCACAATGAGTGGCAGTGCTGGAGAGAGATTTCTGCAGCTGACAAAGCTTTCTCACTGGCTGTGGATGTGTATTAGCAGCCAGCCACGTCATTACCCTCAATTTATTGCCACATTACAAAGCCATCATACCCGTCGCCATCTTAATGTGTCCTCGGCGCAATGGAGGAAGAGGAAAAACAGGTGAGAACCAGCCTTTCTGGGTAGATTATCAAGTTAAGAATTCTGAAGGAGAGTCAAATTGGTATGGTCAGGCCACTGAGAGCTGTGTTTTGTCTTTGTATTAAATGCAGTAGCAGCCTCTCCTGAGACAGGTGAGAAATGTGGATGAGAATATCTGCAGAGGTGTGCCTGTGTACCGGAGCCTGGCCGATACATCACCCAGTGGATATAATCGTCCGAAATTGGCTCATCACAGATATATCTCAGTATCAGTGTACATGTTGGCCAGTGTGCAAAAAAAAGGAGATATATTGCAGTAAGAAGCACTTGAAATAAATTAAGAAAGTGTTATCATTAAATAGCTGGTCCAGCAGACGCCATTGTTTACAATACTTTGTGCAGTACGTGACTTGGCAGAGTAGCTTATCACAGCCAAACAGATGGTGGTTTGGATTGTGTTAAGAGGTTTTTCAACTGCAAAATATCAAGCCTCAAGTGCATATCTTTTTTAAATTAACTCTTTGATGACCAAATTTGATGATTCCTCGTCTTTGTTTTTACGTATTTAGAATAAATATGGCGAATATATTGTTATCTGTAGTTTTATACTCCCAAAAATCCAGTATCAGGCTCTACTGTTTATCATCATCATCATTGCTTTTGTGAGCATTAATTGTTATGGTAGACATCTCGGGTTCCCTTGGACTTTATGATGAACTCTACAAGTCAATTTAACCGTACATTTTCTTCAGATAAGTTGTGAATTGCAAGCAAAAACCTTTGGAAATAAACCAGTAGAATTATTTTAAAACATTTACTGAGAGTAGGGAGTGCAGAGACCTGAAAAAAAGGCGCAGTAATGTTGTATCAATTTTTAAAAACAGTACATTGACCTATTATGCTTCCACACTTTGATGCTGCCTAGTGCGTGTCTCGATTTCCCTGAAGGAATATTGAGAGGTTTTACCGGTAAACAGAAGTGGCAGGCCAAAGAAAGTTTTACCAAGCATCTCTCTCCGCTGGGCTCTGACGGTGTTTGCTTTGGGAGCGATGACTGCATGCCCAATACGCGTCTTCAGCGGTTAAGAGCTGATAGAAAAGCCATTTGGGTCCGGCCTGCTGTCCGTCGTCCTACAGGGAGCTCCGAGTGGAAAGGAAGAAAGCGAGCTGTCTCCTGTCACAGCTGATCAATGTGGCTCCTTGGTGAGATCTCCACCCCCATCCCTCCACCC
>OMKZ01011400.1:14721-27770 GCA_900302535.1 Neoniphon sammara | reverse complement strand
ATAAAAATAAATTAATTAATAAATAAATAAATAAAAACTTAATATGTAACAGTAAAAATACAGCAAAATACAGCATTTTAAGTGGTTGGAGATAAAATGGGACTAATTTTTACAGACAGGTGTGTTTGCCCTAATATTAGATTCTTCTTGAATAGTTTGTGCTCCATTGAAGCCTGCATGACTGTTTTTACAGTCTCTACAGTCTTTGATTGTTTTGTAGTGGCCCATCCTCTATGACAATTAACTGCTTAAATGTTCAAAAGCTTTGAGTAGCCTCATGAGTGGAGTAATTTAACCCAGAATCCTGATGAAAGCTAATGCTAATTGTTATGGTGCGCATTGTCATAAATATTCATTTGTCAACACGGCCCAGCGTCTGTGACACACCACTTACTGCTCTCTGAAGAGATTTATGGCTTTGAAGATGCCAGGTTTCGTTAGAAGGAGCCCTACTTTTCTCTTTGCAGGTGAGGTATTCAGATACATTACCTCTTTCTCTCATTCTGTCGCACATCCTTGCATTTTAACACCTCTAAGGTATTGCACTGACTTTCTGTTGATGAGCAGCATACATTTGGACACACACACACACACACACACACACACTCCTCATATCTTCACGCTCACCTCTAGCTTGCAGGATATGCATGGCAAACAACAGCAATACGATACGGACAAAATTAAATATCACAACATGTTTGACCAAAGACCTAAATATTGTGATGACATTTTAAGGATGACTGTTGGTGCTTTCATAGGACACCCAAGAGATTTGTGATAAACAGTCATTAGTAAGGTAGATATGATGACCAAGCAGGTAGAGGCAACAGCCTAGCTGGAACAGTCTAATATCTTCAGAAAATCCTGTTGCTGTAATGCAGCCTTTAAAACCAGGAAAAGGCAATACTATCACAATATTATAATATCCAAAATCTGTTACTGCACAGTGGCAAATCATTTGAAAGTCTGAGCATGGAGGGAGTTATTTTGTACCCTGGTCAGTAGAAGGGGTGTTTTTGCAGTCTATACCTCATCACTCAGATCCCACTTTCCATGCCAACTGTTAGAAAGCCTGTTTATCAAGCACATGAAGCAATTCAATGCCGTTCCAAAATAATTCAGGAGGCGTTATTTGGCTTTAGGGCTGTAAGCATGACTACAATATGGTGAAATATGAGTCAGCTGAAAAAAAAAAGTTTCAAAGTTTGCAACTGCTATCATTAGTTATAACACACTTTACGGAATAATGACTTTGAGTGGCATTGCAGTGCAGGTGTGCAGCATGCTGTTTTTGCTTTAATCATTGCATTCTAAAAGCAGTGGGATGCAAGTGCTGCCTTTGTTTATTTGAAGTAAGTCCAATCTGTTGTCCAAAAAGCTACATTATGTTTTTCACAACATCACAATTATATGTGTTTTGAAACCCCTGAGATGTCAGTCTCTAAAACACCCAGAAGTGCATGCAAAAGATGATTACAGGATATGTTTTCAAGCTTCCTTGGGAAGCACGGTGCTCAGTAGTTACCACTGTTGTCTCACAGGATAAAGGTCCTGTGTGTGAATCCTGACCGGCCCGCATCCTTTCTCTGTGGAGTTTGAACATTCTCTCCATGTTTGCGTGGGTTTCCTCCAAGTGCTCTGGTTTCCACCACCATCAAAAGACATGTATGTTAGGTTAGTGCTCCTGTCAGTGCCTTTGACCAAGGCACTGGCCGTTTGCACTGTGGCTGCCCACTGCTCCTAATGGATGGGTCAAATGCAGAGGACAACAGGGATCAATAAAGTGTAATTCAACTTAGCACTGGTGAGTTTGATGATGTTGATCAAGTGGAAGTTTTCAGCTGTGCTCATGTTGTTTGGAATGATTATGTTTTTCTTCAGCCTACATAGACTTTATTACAGAACCATACAATGGAGTAAGGATAAACAATCTCTATTATGACTAACCCCCCCACCCCCACCCCAATTTACTTATCTTTTGAAAATACACATTCCAGCACTCAATGCAATTCCACCAGTGTAATTCACTAGTGTAAATTTAAATACAAATATATGCAAATGTGGGATGCTGCTGGAAGGGAGAGCAGCATGTGGGGGAATCTGAAGCAGAAGGAGAATGATTACAGCTGTACAGATCTACAACTAAAGCAAGCTCCCACAATTCCACACTCCACCTCCGCTATTAGTCCGCCCAAGCAATAAATCAGCTAAACACCACACTCCCATTCAAGCAAGAGTTCCCAAAACAACTCTATCATTTCTACCCCAAAAACTGGATTGCCCTCCCAGACCACTCAAGCTGATAAATACAGCAGAGCCTCAGCGCGGTCTTGACCGTCCCCTTCCATCCTCCACCAGATGTTGTCCCTTCCTCTGTCTTCTTTGTTTTCATCTTTTATTTAATTTGGGAATGTTTTTTTCTGCATAACACTCAGTCTTTTTCAGCATCCCAACAGTAGCTGATGAAGGTAGGGAGGGCATTTCTTCACTTAATTTCTTCATTTCTTCACTTTTAAACATTTTTTTCATCTTCTGGTCACAAACTTAGTCTTGTCTTTCACTTTCCCCTGCACATTGTACCATGACATAGGTCCAAATTCCCCCACAAGCGTGAGATCAGGTTGGTAGTGCCAGGGCCACACTGGGTACGCCCATCGCGGGACGCCGACCACAGGCACGACGCCAGCACACACTGAGCCTCCAAGCTGTCCACACTCCCCCACTGCTGTGGCAGTATGATGAAAGAGATACATTTACATTAATCATGCTTCTCCAAGGACTCTCCTTTCCTGTTGTCCCGTGTATCCTCTCACCATCCTACGACACCCGAGACATCGCTAATTAGGCAGACAGAACTCTTTGAACCTGGGTTAAAATAGAGAAGATTCAACAAGAGACACTTTCAAGTCTGTCTTTTTCATAGACTGCTCAAGCAGAACAAACAGTCTGGATGCTTTAGGTCTCATGAGGACAGAGAAGAAAACCCCCAAAGAACAACTGGCCACTGGCTCCGTCTGACTTTGCACCACTGCTACACTTTGCTACTTGGAAGCTTATTGAATTGTAGGCTAAAATGTATTACCAGACACAATGCATGGTAGTGCAGAGCATGCAAATGATTTGAAGTCCAGCTTTGCTTTTTCACAGTGATTCTTTTTATTGTCAGTTCTTTGAAGGTACCCACTATAATTTTCCTTTTTCTTTGGTGCAATATAAATCAAGTTTGGTTTGGTTTGGTTTAGTTTAGTCAATCTTTGTGTGAGAGGTAAACATTTCTTCTTGAAGGAGCTGAAAGGGGTCTGCTGTCCTTAAATCCTAAGTTATTTAGAGTACTGGACAGAAAGCAACGATAATAGTAGTATATAGTTGTCTAATATTTTTTCCAGCCATCCGAATAGTTTCCTCTTTGCATGCCAGCTGTGGCAATATGCTGGAGAGAGATTATTGTGTTATCTGTGGAGAAATAAATTCAACTTGGATTGATTGCTTGTGTGCTCTGTAAATTTGTAATGGAATATCATTTATTAATTAGAGCCAGCAAATGACTGGGGTGTGCTTCCATCTCACATGGTGAAATGGTGAGCTGAAGATTCACAGAGGGACCATCATCATTGTAAAATACATAATGAACTTATCTTGTGCAGCCACCAAGCAGGCATTATAGGTTTTTAATGTTAGCATAATCACTTGATCGTTATCATAATGGCCCATGTGTAATGAGGAGTTGGTACTACTTCAGATCTGAAATCTCAGCTGCAGTTTGATGCTTTTGCCATCATTCTCATTTCATTATCACTGACCTCTGGATTTCCACTTAGTAGACTGTACATCTGGTTGTCTGAGCTCAGCAGAACTCATGAAGCCTTTCACTGGTTGGGACTCACTGTTTTTGATCTCACACAGTGGCTTTACTCTTACTCTTGTTTCACTGTTGATGAGTACATCTTCATTTATAGCATCTGTCCCACTTTCCTGCATACACATACTAGCAACTATAGATTTCTGGATTTTAAGCCAATTAGCAAAAGCAGCTTAGGCAGCTTAGTACAGTGTGGAGGGTGGAAAAGGCAGTCATAGTTTAAGATTGCAGGGTATGCAAAAACAAAAGCTTGAAAAAAGCTTTACAAAGAGAACAGTAAACTGCAAGTAAATCTTTATATTACTGGTCTAATCTTAGCTAAAGTCCTCTTGGAAAAGATGATGGTAATTATCACTCTTAAACTACCACTGTTGACTGACAGCTTGGCTCCATAAGTATCCAGTCTAGATGTGATTGAAGACCTCAGTGCATTTAAAACATGGTCTCAATTAGACTAATTGGGAGATAGCTGGCTGTCGCCTCCAGCAAATGTTCCTTTCACAAACAAAGTTTCCATATTTATGCACCCTTTTAAGGAATTCAGTTACTGATCTGTCCATTAAAAGCAGCTGAATGGTCAGCTTCTGGTGTTCACTTGCAGTAAGGTGCCACTAAAGATGAAGGTTCAAACTGTGCCTTTCACAAAATGCATCAAATAGTATGCCTTGGGTGCATCCATTGCGAGCAAGGCAATTATCTAGAAAGGTGAAAAACAACTCACAGACCAAAAAACAAAAAAGCTGAAAAGCCTAAAGAATTACCAAAATGCTGAGGTCAAATTGCAGTTCTTCATTGCTCATTGAGGTGCTCAAAAAAGTAGGCAGCAAACATTTCAGTCAGGGACTATCATCAGTAATTATTTAAAATACCCTGAACTGATGAACTGATGGAAGAAAATACTCCCTAGTAAATGTGTAACATTGACTTGTACTACTGATGTCCTGAAGATTGCTCTATATGCCCTCTGTGTGCACTTTGATCTCTTTTGGATCTATAACAAGAACATAACATGGGACTCAAAGTTGTATTTTCAACATATAATGGGTGGATATGAATCATTATGTTTGCCTAGAATCCAATGATAGCAGTAATAATAAACGTATGAAAAATCTGCATTTAAATAGGTATTTTCATGCTGCATGAACAGATGATTGTGTTTTCCTCGAAGGCCCCTTGACCATGAAATCATTATTTTAAGTAGAAACAACCATGAGACAAAAGCTTGAACTCGGGGCAAGCTTATGTTCATGCAAAAGCAAAAGGCAGGTGAAATGATAATATCAGTGGAAAATGATAGCCACATTTTGTGCATAATAGCTTTTTAATATCTCTATTATTATCTCTGACAGGAGATTGTGTTTGGTCGTGTGTGTCTGTGTGTCTGTGTATCTGTGCATCTGTGTGTGTGTGTCTGTTCATGGCTAATCTTGCAAACTTCTGGATCTATCAGCCTTAAGTTTTTTGGGCACAGTTATCACTATATGAGGAAGAACCTCTTGTGGTTGAAGTGATTCCAAAACATTCGTCAACATGAAAAACATTCATTCTCATTTCTTCTGCTCCCTCACCCCATTCATTGTCTAAGCCGCTTGACCATCGCTGCCTTTTCCCTCTCTCTCCTATTGTGGCTGTATCTGTGAGTGAAAAATCCAGGACATGTGTTGCATTTTCTGAGCGAGTTTATGAAACACACTGCTGACGAAGAAAGTCAACAGAACACACAGCAGGCACATGGGAGAACAACACTGTAAAATGTCAGAGGCTGATGTAATCTGTCAACAAGCAGGAGGGACTATAAAAAATGAAGTGTAAAATAGCCGTCCCTGTTTCATGCGTCGGCATACTAATTTGCCTGACCTTCTCGGGTATTTGGATGAGGTACAAGATCAAAGCCATCATTGAAAACCCCTCCCACCCTCTCTTCAACGAGTTGTAGCACAAAGCAATAACAGCTATCTACTTTATATAGACATTATGTCCCCACTCGTCTGGTGGAGATCTGCACTCTACTAAATGCACATTTCTATATATAGTAGTTTTGAATGTTATTCCCCAACTGTTTTGTTTCAGCTTTGGAAAATTGTATCTCTATTGAATTTTTCTAACCTCGCATCCTGTGAAGTGCTTGATTGATACTGTAAGTCCCTCAGGTCAGATATGGAAATGTAATGGCCAGAATTTTTTCAAAGAACTCTGTCCAGCAGAGCAATATGTCTTTGAAATACACAGGCACACTATGTGAACAAAGTAAGCCAAATGAGCCATGTTCTGTGAAATGAAAGTACAAAACAGAATCCACATAGCACTTGAAGTTCATGAGTTATTAAGAATGCAAAAGCATCATTGTATATTGTGAATCAGAAAATAAGATGATTGTGATGACTTGCAGCCCACACTCTCACATCTCTGTTAATTGCCCATGAAGTCATTTCCATAAATAATAGTTCCTGTTTATTGCAGAGGCCCCATCTGTCACACAGGAGTAATCAAATGAGCACAGTGACTTTGACTAATGGCACCTATGGGCTAAAGTTGGAACAGACGTGTGGTGAATTCAATCTCCAAATACCCCACCACCAAGCAAAGAAGTAAAATTCTGAAGCTCATATGAGCACAATTGAGTTTCAGTTCAACAGACACAACTTCCACTTCAGTGTGGGCTTATAAAAGATATTAATTTGCAGAATTATTCGGTCTCGCGTGGCCAAATTGTGAAAGTTTAAGTGTGGGCGTATGTTCTGATGAGGGTGCCAATATGCCTCAGAGTAAAGTGGCTGTTAAAATATGTTATAACTGAAGTCATTCTGTACAGTTTTTTCATCTTTTGGATTTTCACTATTTCAATTTTTATTTATATTTTTATTTATTTTTTTATTTTTTATTTTTTTGGCATTTGCCTATACAGTAGCCTATACAGCAGAGCATCCAGCCAAAAAGCTGTGCATAAAGCTATATGGCACTTGCACGTTTTGGTGTGCAAGATAGTTTTTCCTCAGGCATTCCCAAAAATATCTAGGGTAGGTTGATGTGGACAGTCCCAATGATGACATTTAGCAGAGTCAATTAAGCAATTATATGCTTCATTTGACTCCTGACCATAATGTCTCCTACTGTTTTCTGCTTCAGCACCCGCAGCGTCTCTGTAATTTTCATATTTGATTTAATATTGGTGTACTGGCAAATGGCTGTTCTCAATATAACTAAAAGAGTTCAATAATTTTTCAAAATGAGATAATGGCCTGTTTCAACTTCTTACAACTGAACAAAGCCTCTTTTTTTTAAAAGGCTTTGTCGCAGTGAGAGAAAAAAATCAATCTTTAAAATGTCCTGAGTGACTGAAAATATAATTAAGAATTATGATTACATTGTAAACTCATCAGATTCTCTGTTCTTTATACAATTATCCTAGATTTTAGCCTATAATGTAGCTAAATTGAAACACATGGGTGGATCCAAATTCACTGGATGGAAACGACACAACAGTGCAGTAGTTTGTGATATTCCCATTTTCTGTGCAATCACGCTCTTTTTCGCTAAACTTCTGTGGCTTGACATCATGCACTCTCCCTGGGAATAAGTTATGTTGGAACTACTAAAAGGCAGACTTACTAGAAAAGTGACAGCTGAGTAGCATCTATTTTATGGTCATGAAGCTTTGAGGCCCAGGGTACAATATACTGCACAGCGCTCTGTTCCTCGTGTAATCTCTTAAGTGTCTAGACAAGACGTTGGCTACCATCTTATCCCCCTAACGGACCTTAAAAAAAACATGACATGGTTTTTATGTGAGGGGAGTTGTTGCCTTGGGCTGGAAGAGACTTGATTATATTTTAATCAACAGTATCAAATGCTAATCCTGTTCTTCAATGATGAGCACTGAGCAATTTAGCTACTCCAGTCACTGACGCTTTGCTAACAGATGTGAATATATGTGACTGGATAGGCTGTTAGACAAGTGGCCCTTGGGAAATGTTGACTTTAATAAAAAATGTTTGCTCTGTATTTACCGAGTTCAGAGAATTAAAGGCCTCCTTCAGTGATATCTGCACCCCATTAAAACTTATAAATTTCTGTGAAAACACTCCATCTTATGAAGTGATATATAATCATCTCGACCAATAAAAACCCACCCAAAACAAACAAACAAACAAACAAAAAAGGTTCAGGTGTATGTGAATAGTGATGATGTGCAGCTACAATGTGAAAAATGTCCATCTTAACAAGTCATTTAGTCTCATTTACTGTGTCCCACTGGCAGTTTTTTTTTCACTTGCTTTAGTATTTTACGACTGCATATCAGACTAAATGACTTATTAAAATGAAGATTTTTTTGCAGTATGGCTTGTGCAGTTAGTATGACTCAGTTTACTAGAGTAAAGCTGTAATTTTATTTGGCTTTAAAGCACCCACACTCACTGTGAAGTCTCTAGCATCGTTTGCAGGTGTCACCCACAAATGATGCAGCCCTCTCTGGACCAAACAAATGTGTTACTTTGTTTTGAACTGAAATAGTAAAGCTTACTTCAGGCCAGTCAGTGCAATTTTGAAAATGCTGGAACACAGTCATGCGATGCAACATTCCCTCACGTTTGTCAAGATCGGATCAATGCAGATATTGCCTGTGATTAATGAAGAGACAAACAAACACAGAGCGATCGTAGCCTGACAACGTGCAAACTTTGGTATTGGGACGTAGTGGCAATAGGCTGTTGCTGAATGGGAGAAAAGGTGTGATGTGGCAACTGAGTTAGAAGTTAATGTTTGTGCTGATATTGCTTTTGTTCTTGGCTGCTGCAGACATGATGGCAGTTTTAACCTTGACACATCATTAATCACCTGTGATTTTGTGGAGATTGCTGGCTTGTGAGAAAGCATTGAGCTGAGGAAACAGAGAGAGAAGGCAACACAAGTACTTCATCATCAGGGGAAAATAATGATACAGACTTACCTAAAGATAAAAAAAAGTATGCACGTCCAACTTATGCAGGTATGGAATAGATAAAAAAAAGAAAAAAAAAAATCACGGATGAAGGATTGAGCCTGCACTCTGCTATAATCATCCCACAGGGTGTTTACTTTCACCACAAGGATCAATGTTTCAATCCCGACTGATCTTTTTAAGGATGAAATGATGATTAATGGAGTAAAAGAAGCGCCCTTTGGGAGCATTACAGCGGTGTGCTGTTTCTTTTATTCAGAAGATGAAAGAGACCCAGGAAGAGCAGGTAGATTATGCTTTCTCCCTTGGCCCATTCCCTTATCTTTTGCCTCTTGTCTTTTTGTCTTTCCGTCTTTCTCCCCCTTCAGTCACCTTCTTTTTTCCCACATTTGTCCCTACTGACTGTTTGAATAACCGATTATTTTTCATAGATAAGTACCTGGCCCAGATTACATTCTGAGCTTTTTACCCAAAGAAATGAACTAAAGCAATTGAGTTCAGATTTTCAGAAATTATTTAAATCTTCATAAACTTGCGTAAACATTAACTATCTATACTAAAATTAATGTATAGGATTAACAAGAGCTAATCCACAGATCAGAAGGAAATAAAGCCAGACTTGCACTCAAAGTCTTTAGCTCTCAGCTCAATACCACTATCTAGGTAAAAAAAAATAAAAGACTTATGTACATACAGTGAAGTGGTAGTTATCCAAAAAATAATAGATAGTAATAGATGGGTAATATGTTGTAAGATATTTCTCATCTCTGATCTCCTGTGGGTTTTGAGGCTTCTGAGACAGTATTAAGCTCACAGGGGAGAGAGAAGTAGCCAACATCACAATTTCATCACTAAGGGAAGAGATGAAAGAGGCCCAGGAACAGCAGCTGGATTGTGCTTTTGCCCTTCGGTCTTTCCCTCCATCTCTTTTCGTCAGTCTTATTCACCTCGCCCTTTCCCTCCCCTCACTGCTCATCTCTCCGCTCCTTCACACTCCTGTCTGTTTGTTTCTCCCTCCCACCCGATTCTCCTTCACAGGCTTGTTTTTTTTTCTTTTTTTTTCTTTTTCAAAATACCTATTTGTCTCCACCCCCCACTGTTCTCCAGGTGTATTCCTCACAGCTGGGGTGCACATATAAGAACATATCAGTCATGTTCAACAGCTCAGAAGTCAGGGCTGTGTCAGGCAGTGTTACAGCACCGCTCTCTGTGCTCGAGGCCTTAGGAGAACAGTCGCGTCATCATTGACATGCAATAGGCACGTCTACTGGTGTAATTAGCAGTATGGCTTGTCATAACAGATGGATTGTGAATGTCTACTGGACACCACGTTCTGCAGTTTAATGTACCTGCCACGCTGTTGGTTAATGTCTGTTTGCTTTGTTGTAACAGCCTCATATTGTGAGACACCAGGTAAGAACACGGAGAGTGCAATCTGTTGTTTAGCCGTGCATGTCAACACATGACAAGGCTGAGGCAGATGAAAACACTTTGGAGTTTGGAAATTAATTTGAGCATAAACAAGCTGGGGATCTGTGGAAAAAAACATGGTTCACACTGTGTTGAGGATGCTCTTTCTGGGTTTTTTTTGCATTCCACAGTGGCCTCAGAAGTCATGTACCCATTTGTCTCTGATTTGTTTAGTTAGTCTATAGGAGAATGGGACTTTCCTATCTCCTTCAAAATTATTTGTTACATTTGCAAGTTATATATGAACAAATTTTTAATACTTTTTTGTCATCTTTGAACGAAGACAACAGATTGGCCAAAGACAGAAACAGAGGCTAGCTAAGCATGTACTGTTCATGCCTCAGGAGAAAACGAGAATTATTGTAGTCATAAATTTATCAGGCAAAGCCAGTTACAGAACACCCAGCTATGTACAATACAGTGCTAGCTTTTTGTTAGCAAAAAAAATAATTTCGGTTGGAAAGCAGCAGGCCCCGTCCAGTCCCATTGAAGAGATCAATGTGCAGATAAAAATGTCCAAGTTTTAAATTCAGATTCAGAAAACTTTATTGATCCCACAGGGAAATTGTGTATGAAAATGCCAGTTAGGGAAAATGCCAGTTAAAATCACAGACTGTGACAGGGATAATTATTTGAAAACTCAATGTATTTTCCCCACAGAGAAAATGGGTTGGATGGGAATTCCATATTCATGCAAAGGATTGTAGTCAACGTTACCTCTGACTTCTGAGGTCCACAATAATAAAAGTATTCTGTGGTATTTCTGAATAACAGTTCCATGTCTGCTTTTGCTTTGCTTTTGATAATTTTTGCTTTTTTAGCGATACTGCATAACAGACTTTCAATATATCACAGTCCAGCAGTATTAGCAACTTTGTCACCACACCATCAATTCTAATGAACAAGAAAATTGTCTCTGTATTGGATTTGACAAAGTTCACGCATCTGGCTTTGCTAAGTACAACTTCTTTGCTTGTCAAAGAAACTTCATCATTTTATCAGGTCTATGGACAGGAGTGCAGAAGCTGCATTTCAACAGCAAGTGATCAGGAAAGAGTGGATGAGCTGCCATCTTCCATTACACAGCCTGTGTCACCAGGTAGCATCATTCAGAATTTAAAGCATATGCAGTCAGCAGCGACGTCTCAATGGGAGACAGCCTGCCAGATTAAAAACTCCATTCGTTCCAATTAAGAGGCAGATAAAGAATGCGTGATTGAGTGGTACAGGCTCTGTGGATAATGCCCTGACATCAGATTGCAGCACGGCCCATGACTTAATCATCTTTTTGAATGCTTATCTCAGGTGTTTCCTCCATTCATCCCAGGGACCTTAACCCTTTAAAAACCAGACCATTTTTCTACTCCCATAAGAACTAAGCCAATGAATGACCTGCCCAAGGGATGCTTATAATATTTGTGGGAGAGAAAAAAAAAAATCAGTAGTTAAAAATGTGTTAGAAATGGTGTATACAAGCCCATGTAACATAAGTACTACAGCTTTATTCCATTCCTCGGGTATTATTGTTAACACATTTTATACCATAGAAGTTCAAAGCAACTAAATTCAGCCCAAAATTTAACACTGTGACTTCCACCCATCCTTTTCTGCTCTCCTATCCCCATGTGTAACACTCTGACCTGGCTGCAGCTTCAGTTAAAGTCCCTTGACTTCCATGCAATTCAATGCAATGTGTTGTTCCTTTGTAAACATAAAGGCACCAGCATAGAGCTGTCATAACCTTAAAAGTTGTATGTGCATCACTCTTCCTCCCTATTCCACAGGCGTACATTTACATCACACACACACATCCATCAAAGATAAATCAAAACTAGTAATGCAGGATCTACTTGCTGCAGCTGTGGATGGCTGTGCTGTGTTGAACACATGTGGAAAATATGAGAAAATGAGATGAATGTTGAACTTTTGGACCCAGAGTGCAATCATTTGGCTTCAAAGCACTTCACATGCTGAATGAACTGTTCGAGTAATTTTATGGTCGTATTTTTTTTTTTTTTTTGCCCTTTTAGAGCTCCAAAGAACCAGTTCACAGCCACTTCTGTTCTTTTGGAGAGGGCTGACATGAATCTGTGCCAGTAAAATCCTTGTGTGTTATACTGCTATACAAACTTTACCAGTGTTTCAACTGACATGAGGGTGATCATGGGAACTATACCTTTAAGAAAGTTGTTATTACATGTGGTACGTGATCCACACGGTGATCTATTGGAGAGATTATGTCTTTGTCTTGTGATGTGCATTTGTGTGATCTGCAGATTCAAAATATGTAATTTTATTTTTTGCTTTATACATCTTATATTAACTTTGTACACCACTTTAGTCAACATGTGTTGTTTTAAATGTGCTAAATGAAACTGACTTCTTTTTCTTCTTCTTCTTTTTCTTCTTCTTCTTCTTCTGGTATTGGATGACATATTGTAAATTCCTTGTCTCAGCATTAGTTTGTTTACACCTTTTTGCAGCTGGTTCCCAGTGTGAATGCACGCCACAGAGGTGAGATTATTATTTATTTAGGAGTTTCATGGGAAACAACAAGGTGTTGTTTTATCCATCCACATAAAACTGTAAAGATATTGCACCTCTGTGCAGCCTTGTACAGCACCACACACACACACACACACACACACACACACACACACACACACACACACACACACACACACACACACACACACACACACAAAAGACCTCCTCCTTGCACCTCTGGAGGTAAAAAGTTTTTTTCTTCTCAGAAATGGAAAGGAGAAGGATCTTGCCAGC
>OMKZ01011400.1:1314-14701 GCA_900302535.1 Neoniphon sammara | reverse complement strand
CACTGCCCGGCGTGGGCTCCACCGCCCCGCTGGAGGTCTTCACCAGGTAAAAACGCACGCCCGGCTGCACACAGGTCCTCAGTTGGAGCTGGGCCGTTGACTCAGCAAAAACTCAACTGGAATGTGACTAAGGATGAAACGCATCAGCCTTGTACAGCACCACACACACACACACACACACACACACACACACACACACACACACACAAAAGACCTCCTCCTTGCACCTCTGGAGGTAAAAAGTTTTTTTCTTCTCAGAAATGGAAAGGAGAAGGATCTTGCCAGCGCTGCCTGCAGAGCTCACTGGCAGGTTTCCCCATGATCTGCAGCTTCAAAGGCTGCTCACACTCCTCTATGTAAACTCATGAAACACACACACACACACACACTGCCTACTGTTAGTTCACAGGGATTGGACTGGCAAGAAATGCTGCAGAGCTTCTTGGCATCGACTCGTAAAGATGAAATGAACATTTTAAAAACATGATAATTTTTTTTTGTACTTCTCAATCATGGCTGAATTCACCCCACTAGTTATTTAATCATTCTGTTTTCATATGGAACTATGTTAACATGATCATACATAAATGAATGAATGAATGAATGAATGAATGAATGAATAATACTTTGCTTTACAATAGCAATAGTGTATCAACCCATATATTTACCTATGGAAAAGTGTTGTCAGTATGCAATAAAAGCTGCGGGTATGTAATACAATCCCACAACACTGTTTTAATGACAGTTACTCACTGTTGTGAGTACATTATGTATTAAGGAGATTCTAACCACCTATACAGTAATACTGTGTATTTACAATTTACATTTTTTTTTTACAGACGTTAATAGTTTTCTTCCCTTTTTTCCCTTTTACCTTTGGGTTTTGTGGGGGAGTTTTTTCTTCCCTGCTATGAGTCCACCCCACTATAAGTCTTTAATGATCACATTCTCATTATGCCTGTCAGTGTAATTTGTGAGGATAGCTGGATGTGTAGCAAGTTTCAGTTGAACTTTTGTAGGAGTTAGGACCTTTCCAAGTTTGACATTTTGACTTTTAATTATAGGGCCCCTTCAGGCCAATTAAAGTAGTTTTTAAACATCAAAACACATTGCCAAAATGTGCCATCTGCAAAAGTTTCATGAAAATCGCACGTGATGTCTGAGATATCATGCTTGAGATAAAAATGTTGACCTTTAGTTAGAGCATCCCCTTCAGGCTGATCAGTATAAAATCAATCAAAATCGATCCAGGCATTTCCAAACACAAGCCCTGATGTGGGATTTGACCACCCAAGATGTTGGGGAACTCCGGGGGTCATCAGCAGTCCCTTCATGAGGTCTCGTGCTGCTATCCTGATGAGGCAGCAACATGCTTTGCAGACTCTCTGTGTGAGAGTACGGTGTCTGACAATGAAGCACCCAACAGGGAGGCGTTTTCATCCAGCAGGAGTTAATGGAGGATGTGACAGCAGGATTCAGGAAAACAGGAAAGTTTGGGTAATTAGCTCCTAAGCTTACCCTAAAAAGTTGTATCACATTTTAAAGGAAAATCCACCCAAAACCATGTGCACTTTTACTTTTTCTTATTGCTGTGGGTAATTGGCTAAATGTAGAGCGATCTAAAACAGCAAGGGTAAAGGTTGGGCTTTGGTGCCAGTCACACCAGAATCAAATATCAAGGTCTTCTACGGGGAGATACAAGAGACAATAATGCCAATTTCTCTACTGTTTTGAGTAAGGAGTACTGACACACCTGAACTTTCATGAAGAGTGTAGAAATCTGTTATTTTTAGACAGAGCAATGTTGATTATCTCAATAATAGGTTACTATACTCAATACTCAACTACATTAACTGTGAGGTGGCAGAAGTAGATCAAAGTGTCACTTGCCTTGCTTCTCTACAGACTGTGTAACCCTAATTTTTAACCCAAACTCCAACTATATCCTGACCCAGTTTCTAAAGTCTAACCCAGACACTTAATCCCTATAGATTACATTTCACACTGTTGTGAATATTTCTTTTAAAGTCAATACTTTTTGGTGGCACATTATTATCACTTGATAATAAGTTGAGTATTGGCATTGGACTTTATCCAAATAAAGTGTGACCACAATTCTATATTAGAAGAAGCAGAGATACCAATTTCTCCATTGCCTGTAGTCTCAGTAATCCATAATAAAATACAGCCACAGGACACGTTGTGTTTTGATTAAGGGACATGACTGTTTGTCTGCGATCGCCATTGCTCTGCCCACCTACACATATAACCCACACAGCTGAATGTTACAAGGTAAGGCCTGTTCTCTGGAGGTTGTCTAAAGTCATTCTGGGAAATGTGACAATGTGAAAATAAGATCAGTAATTAATCACATCACACATATAGGGAAGAAAATCCTTGGATTAGAGGTCTCACTTAAGTCTTATTTGTGTCTCACTGATGTTATTGCACCTGGTTAACACTAATGTGAGACTCGAGACACTTTCTAACATATTTCAAATTCTGCTTGAGAATTAATTGTGTACAAGTGCATATTGTTCTTAGTTGAGGATCAATAGCTTCTCTATTGTCAAGTCACTTTACTCTCTTTTGCGTGTACACAGCTTCACTCTAACTTAGGCAAGGCGGCTTAACTAAGGCTCCAGGGCTCGGTCCATTTAACCATATCTGATTTTTCATGTTTCACTTACAACAGCTATGCTCAGGAGAATTAACCACACACCGCAATCAAACATTAGTCTGAGCAAAAAGAGAGATAAGGTTCAATTTACCTCTTTGTGTCCAAAGTGAAACCGTGCAATGAGAGAAAGAGAGAGAGAGAGAGAGAGAGAGAGAGAGAGATGTTAAGGAAAACTCAAATGAAGACCCTCATTTTCAATCTCAAACATGGTTCAGTTCTCAAGGGCTGCCTTTCTCAGTACTGAACTTTATCTCCCTAACTGATCCAAATCTAAATAGAGGAGAGCTCTCATTGACCTAAACTCTCCATAGGAAAAAAAATGAGAGAAAGAAATGTCAAGACCCTTTTGATACAACAGCAGAGGGACAAGTGATGAATGGTGACTTTCCTGAGACATGATTCTGCAAAGACAAAAAAGAGAGATTTTCTTAAGGCCAAGATAAGACGAGAATGTTTTCATTCCTCTCTCTCTCAGTTCAGGCGAAGCAGAATCAGACGGATTCATCTTTGACTTAGTTGTATAAAAAGTAGACACAGCATTAAAAGAAAGAACCTTAATTTTATGTAAGTGGAATGAAATCTCAAGGAAACCACCGTACCATTTTATGCATCCAAGAATCACCCAGCATGCTTTGCAGCTATGCATAATTGATGCTTCTATAATTAACTTATTGCAGATATTTGGAACATGCTTATGGGCATAAGTACATGCATGAGGGATAAATCCTGTGCATAAGCCTTCATATACATAAGCATCCTTTGCGTTATGTGCTTTCTAATCATCTTAATGAATATCATTAGTGAAGGCGATTGTGATATAGAAAATCTTTGCCTTGTGCTCTATTTGAAGCACAGCCTGCCTGCTGCCAGGCGCAATAGTGTGACTCTTCATCAAAGTGAAAGTTTAGATTATTTTCAGCATTCCAAAGTCACAAAGATTGAACCAATCCTCTTAACTACAACTCAGAGGCCTTTGGAGCATCACAATTCAAAGCGATTTCTCAAGTCCTCTGGAGTCAAAATGTGTTTGGAGAAATACTTAAAAAAAAATTAGATCCAAAGGATTCATTGATTTCTCGGGTTTTTCAGATAATATTTAGACTTCACGAGTCTCTTGCAGAGGCTGCAAATTATTTTGGCATCTTCTGTATTTCTCTTTACATCTCTCAAAAGGAGGTTTTAGGAAAAATGAATTTTGAGTATCAGTTAGGAAGCTCTATCTAACTCCTGTTCCCACATTTCTCAGATAACTCTCTGTCGGGTGTCTTGAACAAAGGCTCAAAGAAACTAATTTTTTCCCCCTTATTTATTTTCCTCTTTTGCTGCCGAGGAAATTTTAGGAGACACAATTCAGAGAGTGGCAAGCCCACAGTGATGCACAAATGAGATATCACTGTGGCTGATGAAACATGTCTATGAACAACAAATTTCCTCTGGGTATCTGAGTCCATTAAATAAAGCTACCGTGCCTATGTGGAATGGTGATATATTGAGATCTAAGAGTGGACGCACTCACACATGTAAAGCCTTGCAAATACAGACTAATCACAGCGGCAGGCGTCTATTCTTCATCCTATTACTCATACATCTCTCAGTTTCCCCCCAGCTGTCTGCTTGCCACCGATAATAAGGAAGCCAAACATCTCCATTTCTGCTTTATAAGTCTCCTCTGAATCCAAAGTAGACACCCACCATGCTTTTCAGACATCTTTCTTTTTTGGTTTTTTGATTTTCTTAGATAAATAATTGTGTTACAGACATTAGATAAACAAGACCATGCTAATGAATTTTTGTTCAGAGAGCAGGCCCGACATGCAAAATAATTTCTTACCTTTAAGTCGCTTTGATGTGCTGATTAAACTCTGTGGGTGTTGGAGAGCAATTTGTAGAGAGATGTCAAGAATGTGCGACTGTTTTGGACTCTCTTTTTTTTTTATAGTGAATAAAATCAAACCAAACAGAGGAGAACCAAACAGAACACGGCGACACCATGATCTTGGTCTCTGGTTCATTGACTGAGAACAACTTTATTATCTGTTCATTGTGAGGGTGGTGTTAAGTGGGAGGTGAGTTAGGCTGCGAGAAACAGCAGGGTTTCTGGATGATATTTTGTCACTGCCAAGGCCATCTGCACTGTTGGAACAGCTCCCCCTTTTAAGCAGTCTGATTGGTCGCTGCATCTGTTGGCGAATTCTCTCACACTGTTGACACAGCAGACAATGTGTGATTGTGCGTGTGTGTGTGTGTGTGTTTTTCATATTAACTTGTTTTTTCATGCCTGCCAGAAGTGTAAAAATCTATATGTGCTGATGTTGCTGAGAGTGTAATGTTTTTATTAGGTCCTTGTTGAACTGCAGGTCTGAAGAAACTGGGCTAGTGACCTTTACAGAGCATTCGCTTGCCTATAAGTTATTAAAAATTTATTATGGAGGTGTTTTGGTGGCTGGATTTTTTTTTTCTGTTTCCTTTATTTCCTGATAGGGTGTGTCACTGTATGTCATTACAGTAGCTTCTTTAATTTAGGTTTTGTATTTTGTTTATTGGAGTTCTTCTAAGTCAGCTTAATGCTTTGTTGAAATTTTTTAAGTAATAGGCCTTGCTAAGTGTTTTTAGCAGCAACAGTATTTTTCCTGAAGGCCGAATAATGAGCTATTCCTGTTAGATATGCGCTGATACTGGTGGAAGTATCAGTGCCAGTGCCAGAAATTCAGACCAGTAGACCAGAAATACAGCATTGTTTGAGTAACATGTCAGAAATTAAAGCAATTAAAAAAAGCCTGTATTAATTTGAGGAACAAGAGGGATTTTACATGAATTATTTTGGGCATTGACCCCTAACTAATGGTCCAAGCTACACTGTTCAGAGAAAGTAATCAGTCAAATTGATAATCAGTATTGGTTTTGTTTTCAGTTTTGGTATCACCAAAAAAAAAAAAAAAAAAAGTGGTATCTGTGCATCCCTAAGTATTGGGGATTTGACTTTATTACATCATTCCCCATGGTGCTCACAGCTGGAAAACACATTACTAGTGCTAGGCTAGCTTCCACATACGCATACTGTAAATACTGTAAAACCATCCTTACAGCCCTGTTGGTGAAAATGTATACATCACATTTGCATTTATAAGACTGAGTACATACAGTCAGATTCCAAAAGAAGTTATTTTTACTCCTCATAGCGGTTGATAGCTTAGTGAGTGAAATAAACCATTTAGCAGATGAGCTCACAGCTAGAAGTGGTTCCATGTTGTTTGGTGGTCCTGAGCCAGACCAGGGCAACATTTGGTCCATGGCTCACCCTGCTGAGTAATAATACTATTCACTCCACTGCTCCTGTGCCCTCGCCATCTGGGGATTTAATGAGCCCAGAACCGCCTAGTTTATGCCAACCAATCAATGAGCTCGCACCCAGTCCCTCTGGTTCCACAAACCCCCAGCATGACTCAGTGGCTTCACAGAGTCAGGCAAATGTGTCCCATACCAGGAGTTCAAACGAGGCCCTAGCCTGCATGACTTGCACACTGGTTTACCCCATATACACTCCCTCACTCTCTCAGACACATACACATATGCGCATGCACACAGATTTAAACATACACACACATTTGCACACCCTTGCTGTCTCTCTCCATCTCTCAATATACACGATTAGTCTTAGAGTCATTAAAACTCCAGTTAAACTCCAACATAATTGCTTCAAAAATGATGAAGGAAATCCAATGTGACTGAAACTGCTGACACATGACTGAGCAGTAGGCTAATAGCATTGCATTATCTTAGCTAAACATCTGTAATTAGCGGGTCACGCTGTTACACTTTTCATTAACCCCCGGACACTCTCAGGCTTCTAATTTCAAATCTCCATAATTGAGCTAAGTTTGTTTTTCTGAAAATTCCCATTTCCACACAAGGACATCTGATAAGATTCTGAGGAGAGGGGAAAGTGCACTTTGGAGGCAGTTTACAGCTCCAAGGGTGGTTGCACTACTTTTTCTCGCAGCATGTGGCAAAGAGATCAATATTGTGTTGCTCGTGTTATGCCCTGCAGTGCTTTGAGTGGAATTCTTCTTGACTTAGCACCAGCCCCAGCTGCTGATTCAGAGGCGTTGATGGTGGTGCAATCTTCCCTATGATCCACGACTTTAAAGTGGCTGCGCTGTCCCAAAAGGCCTGAGTGGGGCTCTGTCAAAGCCCTCTGATGCAGTTCTTCAAGCCTGGCAAACCAACAGGGACTCTGAGCTGTGTGCACTTAGTCAGAAAAAAAACATAATACAGCACAGAATCACCTGCTGTGGGTCTTATGTAATGCCAGACCATAGTGATTTCTTTAAAGACATTTCCTTTCATTGAGTTCAGTAACTGCTAGATTAGCAATGAGCTAGGTGATAAAAATATTTCAACATACTCTTTTGCTGCACTGCTCCTAGCGATATGATGTGACACAATACAGTTACCCTCTGCATGTGGTCTGAAAACTGTTGCAGGTATTAGGTAAATATTACTGTCAGCTTGCTGTTGGTGAACTCAAACGACATGAGTATTTACTTAGCTCTGGCAGTGTCTGTTTAACTTAAATGTTTGGTGGAGTGCCCCAGGATACATAAAGATATTGTTCTCCTCCTTTCATTCAGTGTGCGAAAACAAAATATACAAGATGTTTGTGCCAATACAACTAAATGAAATCCCTATCAAATCTCAAGCAGAAGGGGTTTTTGACAGGCCCTTAATCAAATTATAGGACCATCTGGTACTCTTCGATTAATTTTAATGTTGCTGATATTAACATTATTATTCAAGCCAGCACTGGTTTTATCCAGTGTTATGAAAGTCATATTATTGCCAAAGCAGCACAACAAACTGTGGCCATAGTGGGACGTGGCTGGAGAGAAACATGTCATAATTTGCCGAGTAGAGTACAGCCACTTAATCCTTTCAGGATGAAAAGCATTTAGCATTTAGATTCACAAATAGCATTAAAATTAACACGCTATTAACTTCTCTAAATAGCTGCACCCAAGGGGAGTCTAAATGGCACCTGCCTTTTATGCTTTCAGGAAGGGTTTTTAAACTGTTGATCCAACCTTATTTGTTTTGTTTGCTGCACACCGTTTTTGTTCTCATGAGAAGGTTCCTGCTCCCTTGGGCCAAGAGGAAACTGAGAGCACAAATACGAGAGGGGAATCAAAGAACGTTTTAAAATGTGCAGCGCCATGCTACAGCTGAGGAGGAACTAATTAACAATTTCTTTTTTTCAGTCTTCTTTACAGACGCAACACAGATGAAAGTGACTTTGCGGGCTCCTCACTATTCTCTTTGACCATGCAGACTTTGTCAACACAATTTAATTACGTATTCTTTGGGCTTGTTTATTGATGTTCTCCATTTTATGTGCCTTTGATTTTGTTTGCCACTTTGTGAGACTTAGCAGTTATACCCTGCAGTTGTAAATAGCTAATGAGCAGCTTTGTCTGTGCCTGCTGCTTTTTTAAGGCGCAGCCACCGCCACACAAAGTCATATTCCCCTCCCCTTCTCTCAGCTCATATAGTCTGCCCTTTAGGATATCCTTAAGCTCTGCAACTTTGTGCTGAGGTGATCTTCTCTGTCTGTACCTCTTCCCAGCTGAGACTGTAATTAACTTGCACTGATTGAGCCATCAAGCCCACTTGATGTGTACTACCGCTCATTTGAGTCCCACAGCCAAGTCAACATGAAATGCCAGGCATCCTGCTGTTTGCCTGATGATGGTTGTGTTTTTACTTTCTTTCCAGATATGTTTTTCCATTTCAGATAACTGTGTATGCAAGATCACACGTTTATGGATATGCTGCAAAAGGTGAATAAACTAGAGTGCATCAAAAAATGATTTGCTCATAGTCAAGACCTACGCACGTGGTTTAATACAGAAGGCTTTATCAGCCATAAATCTCTGTGTTACCCCCCTTAACCCTCACAGGCCCTGGCTCGGCGTGGGCACAGGGAGCTCTCCTTTGGGCTCAACCATTAGAGCACACAAAAAAAGACCCTTCAAAGGCCCTGGGTCTTCCTCCCTCTGGCCACGTATGTATTTCCAGCCTTTGGGGCTGTTTGGGGTCAGACGGGGATTGTGCGGATTGTTTGTGGTCTAATTATGCAGAGAAAATAAGCCCTGTTTATAGCCCTGCAGGGACTAAACTACAGTTCACTGATCTTATCATCAAATTGATTTGGGAAGTTTAAATGCACTTGATGAGGATCTCAGAGGTTCCACATCTTGACAGTTTTTATTAGCACAGTCACGGTGGCTTAACTTTCTCAGAAGGGCATCTTTTTGGAGCAGGGGATTATCAGGACTGTCTGGGATGTCAACTTTTATGTAACTTATATATATGAAAAGACATGTCAAATCATCCACAGAATCGCCACCATTCCACTGGGCATCACTGACATTTATGAAAGGACGGTCTCACAAGTTTGTCAACTTACTAAACAGGGACACTTAACACCCCTTACCTGAAAACCTGTCTGAAATGTGCCTCAACTGACTTTTGTTTTTGCAGTGTAAAATTAAATTTTGCACTTGAATGACAAACTCTTCATGGCACAGACTTGTCAACTTTATGCGGGTGAGAAACTTTAAAAAAACAGCAGCATTCGTAAGCACTTCTAGGCAATCACAAGTATATATCAGCTTGTAGGCTTGATTGCTGCATTAAACAAAAGCCTGCAAAAATGATAAAGTCTAACACGCCACTCATCAGCTGTTGTTCAAGCTAAATTTATGCTACATGAGCCAAGACAAAGACAAACTTTTCACTTCATCTGCCAGTGTTGGTATAATGATATCAGATGAAAATTTACTGCCAGTTGCAGCTGTATCTCAGACAAAGGACATGAACTTAATGTACTGCTGTATCTCCTCCATAAATCCAACACACATGCTGTTGTGTTGTTAGCGGGAGATGAATGGCGAGAAGCTTGAGATTCAAGGCACTGCTTAGGAAACAGCCCGGAATGAAATTAGGAGAGACAGTGGTGAAATGAATCCTGGTTGTGTGGTTGGTCTCCCGCTCCAGCTAATCAGATAACAACAAAAGGCAGCAGAGCGTGGGGGAATCTTTCAGTGGCAAGTTACGCTCTCGAAACTCCGGGAGCGGAGCAGAGAGAGGCGGAGAGAGCGCACAGCAAAGGTATTTGACTGGGGATGAAAGAGTGGCAAAGTCTCCTTTAGGACCGAGCATCTAATTGTTTTTGTTATTGATGCACCAGCAGGAGTCAGCAAAGCAAATGCTAAGTAGGACAAACACCAAACTGCCCTTGCATGAATAATACATCCAGAGCGTGATGGCTTGTTGTGAGGTGTGTGAGGAAGAGAAAGGTAGTGCACCCTGCTGATGAAGAATGCGATCCTTAAGAGATATGAACACCGACAATACAAACAGACACAAAGCCCCAGCGCTTTCACACTCAACCTGGCACACACACACACACACACACACACACACACACACACACATTTCCCATCACAGCTGGAATTGGATATTCTCATTTCTTCCCTAATACACCAAACCAGCATGACAGCACCAGAATTTCCCTCAGGTTTAAAGATTGAAAGAATCAGCGTCTTATCTAGTCCACCCATAATCGCCCAAATGACACTGTTGACCATGTCAGAGTGACTCATCTCTGTTTTGTTCTCTGTCAGATACATCACAGCAGGGCTCCCATCTCGAACACCGCCTTTGATATTGCTTCTTCTTTGTCTCATCTTCAGATGCAAAGATAGTTCTGCCTCACAGATGGAAAAGTACTAAAAGACTGCTGGATGTTATTGAGAAAAAAAAGCCAATTTTTTGAGGTTATTATTGCGATAGGATTTGCATTTCACACGGACACAGCTTCGTCCACCTGATTTCCTTCTTAGAAATTGAAAATGTCCATACTAAATTAGGTAGAGGTTATAAAGAGGTAAAAAACAATGAAATTTTAATGCTCAGTACTTTTCTCAGTTTAAATGGGGGTCTTAAATGCCATGCAACTTCACATTATGTTGGCGATAAGGAAGCTGTCCAAAACACCTCTCCCTTTAAGAAAAAAAGCTTCTTGGGATTTGGATATTCCATGAGTCCACTTTGCTATTTCAGGTTCAACTAATTCTTGATTAATTTTGCATCCCTGCCTGAGTGCACAATGACACAGACAGCTCTGTTAAAAAATAAATAAATTAAAAAAAGAAGTCAAGACAGACAAGAGGATGACATACAAGGGCAGGAATCTCAAGTTACTCGGGCCCTAATTGGCCATCAGGTTAATTATGGTGCTGCCATTAGAGGTAAAGCTGGTGTTGATGAGATCAAAAGGTATACAAAACAAAGCTGTCAGGATCATTTGTCAGATGTCAAAATGATGCTCCTCCTGGCATAATCCAGGAAAACCAACACTTGTAAATAGGAGGTTTCAGCCGATGAAGAGCAGACGTGATGTTAACACACGAACAGCAAACACTGTGAAAATGATTACGTTCATTCTGGGTGAAAGCTTGTGATTATAGAAGGAGAATGTTTTCCCATGATGCAGCTAGGTTGTGGACTAACCTTCCAGATCCAATGACGGTCTTCCCAAACAGTTTATTTAAGAAAATGATGGGACATGTATTGAAAGAGCATTGGCAGTAAAATTATAAATTTATACAAATCATGCAAAGGGTAGCGTGAGTATAGTAAAATGGTTTTCTAAACGCTATGCCATTTTATTGTATTCTAATTATCTATACTAGGTTATTGATATGGATATGGTGAAATTATGAAACATGTTTCTATGGTGTCTGTGTATGTAAGCCCCTGCTCACGCTTGGTTTTAACATCCGTCTTGGGTGATCTGATCACAAGTGGGCAGCCGAGACAGATCGCTGTTCACTCCTCATGTTATCATGTGTCTCTAATGTGTCTCCAGTGACCACTTGTGATCGTTTTTATGATCAGCCGCAGACCTGTCAGAATTACTTATTTCTTTTATTTTTCATATTTGAATTCCTCTGTACCTTGCTCCATCTCCCTCCCATCACTTCTTCCTCCTCACTTCCATATCCCACAGTGTCACTATCTTCTCAATATTCCCCACACATCCTATTCCTTATTTCTGGTTCATTCAGGAAGCAGTTGTGCCCGTCCACTCTATTATTTGGATTACCCAATGAAGATGCCGCCATCTCACTGCAGAAACAAGCTTCCCTATTTAAATGTCAACAGTCTCCTCTATACTCCATACTCTAAATGCTCCTTCCTTCCACATAGCAACTAGACAGTCCTTGCATGTTTTTGAGGATGCATTGGGATGCATTTGTGTTCATATGTGGCCGAATGGATCCCTGACCACCTTCAAATGTGGTCTGAGCGCTCGGATCACAATGTGTTCCAAGATGCATTACAGCCCGCTTGCACCTGTAACTGGTGCTGTCTGTTTGTGATCAGATCACCTGAGGCAGGTGCAAACAGGGTCTGCTGCAGGTGTATTTAGTGCGGACCGTGTCAGAGACAGTTTGATAATAGAAGGAGACGGTGCACTCAGGCTCTATCTTTGACACCTGACCAACAAGCCCAGACCCCTCTCTCTTTGAATGGGGAGAAGCCTATATCTAGTAGCGTTATCCTTTTCTTATCATATTTAGGAACACTGTCAAACTGTAAACAACATGGAGTCATTAGTACTACAGAAAAATGATAGTTTCTTCTCACTGAGGCTTATATACAAATGCGCTAGAGTTAAATCATCTTGGGGTCCTGGGTGAATCGTCTTTGTATGCTCCCATGCTCCTCTCTCTCGTGTGTTTTTTTCTACTCTTGCTCTCATGCACGTTCTCTGAGACACGACAGAGCAACAGTGAGGGCTTCAAGTGTAGGAAATGCTCCGCGAAATAACCCAAATCTCTAAAGTTACCTACTGCACCTTTAAAGGACCAAACACAACTCTCAAACACAACATCCCATGGCTCAGACAGTAACACAAACTCACCAAACCCAATCAACAAGGTCTATGCCAATCAAATTGGCTAGGCAACACATCCAAATGCAGCGGCAATAAGCCAACCAACCAAGATATCAAAGGCAAGAGCGGTCGACGCTGCTCCAAGACAGCTGCTCCAACACTATGCAACAACATCAATGAAGGCCAGGGCTTATTATGGGAATGCAAATGTTTTTTTTTTCTTCTTTTCAAATAAATCCCTGTTCTCCAGGGCCCTGTAGTCACTGGGGCCCTGGACTGCAGGCCCTCTAGCCCACTGGGATACATGTCATAAATATCAGAGTTGTGCAGCTACACAAAATGTGAAAGATTTGCTGATAGTGTGTCTTATGTTGAAGTGCTGCCATCTTTAGTATTTCAAATTTTCCCCTCATAAACTGATGGAGTGCACAGTCTCCTTCCATTTTATCCAACTGTCTCTGACTGTACTTTACATTATTATGTCATTGCAAGTTTGATTGGGTTATAATGCAAGTTTAATTGTGCTATGAATGATTGTGTATTTTTGTGCTGTATACAGTAATTGTTTTTAATAATCTATATTAAATGTTTTAATGGTATTGACTCTTGGAACAAAAGCCCGGGAAGCCTAAAAGAGATCTAAATAAACTTAATGAATCAAGGACAAGGATCTTGGAAACCTGGATGGAGGAGGTCCATCAGGGATAAGTGGCTCTGATTGGGAATCCTTTATGCTCTCCTCTCTG
>OMKZ01011385.1:25363-35909 GCA_900302535.1 Neoniphon sammara | reverse complement strand
GGGAGGATATGATAAAGAGGGAAAGGGAAAGATAAGGAGAAAAAAAAGAGACGGTGAGTGAACACTGTCCCATACAAAGGAAGTGAGAAATTCCAGTAAAGAGAATGACTCTTGTTTTTTTCCAGAAGAGAGAACATTGAAAGATTTGGGAAAGGGCACTCTTCCATGCCGTTCCCGCTCTGTCTCAGTGTTGTAAATATGTAAAGATGATGTGACTGCCAGTACTACCAGGGAGAAAAACACAGGACTTTTTGGAAATGGGAGCTAATCAGTGACACAAACATTTATACAGAGCAGGAACCAGGGAGTCCTCCCTAAATAGCCCGGCCTCACTGTTTTTTGCCTTGGCAGAGTATCTGAGGAATGTACTAACAATGGCTGTGATTTCCTCAGAAATGCAGCTGAGCACCAAGTAGCGTAGGCCACTGCACTTCTCAAGGATAATTGTCCAGCTCCCTATTGTTCTATATATTATATCCAACAGTTTTTTTTCCATTGTATGCTTTCCTGTCTCCTAGAAAGGTATAAGTGAGTCACACAAACGGTGAGTTAGTTGGAAAGCATAAGTTATTTGAAGACATACACTTGTGTTGTTGTGTGTGTGTGCATGTCTGTGTTAATGCGTGTGGTTGCAGGTGTGGCTTTGTGTGGGTGATGCTACAGAACAAACACAGGATATAGGTTTCATTTTTTGCCAGTTGTGTGTGTCTTACTCGATGACTGACTGCCTGACGTACCTGCCCCCTTTTTTCCACTCAGGAAAAAAAATAATCAGATCTTTCTCCATGGAGAGGATTACAGAGTTGTTGGTTTAGTTTATTTGGTTAAGGATAAGATCACGATAAAACTAAACAGATAAGAAAAACACTGATAAAATACATTGCTTTTTGAAACACCAAAGAGATCATGTTTCCAGTTTATGCGGGTGATATTAAAATGAAAAAGTGGCTTCTAAAAGCAGCAGTTTTGTGTTTCACCGTCAATCTGGGTGCAGTATACTGTACTGTCACGCTGTTTTTATGTTTTTGATGCAGGTACAAATTGGACAAGGTGAAAGAAGGAGTACCTTTTCCCCACATGGCAACACATGACTTTGCCAAATGTGTGTGTGAGTGTGAGCATGAGTGTGTATTGATTCACAGGCAGCTCCGTGTGTGTGTGTGAGTATGAGTGTGTGTATCGATCCACCACAGCTTCAGGGTTTCTCGGCATCACTTACAGGGGTCAGGGGAGGCAATAATGTGCTTGTCTTCTCAGATGAGATCCAATAATGGTTGAAAACCAACACAAATGTTTCGCCTGTTTAAAAAAGAGGACAAAAATTCCAAATGAAAATCCATTATCTTCATCTCATGCCAATCCTAAGCATCCTCATTAAATCAATACACTCTAATCATAGTTGTTGTTCCAGATAATTGTCAGGGATTTTGTGTTAATGCTTTGCGTAATCAGCTATTTACTTTCCGATGTAGCATTGGAAAGAGCTGCTAAATGATTTGTGGCCTGTTCAGTGTGCTACATTACTGATAGTCTCAGTAACTCAGCTTTTACACTGACATAATGCATGTTCAGCATTCACCAAAATATGATGTATTCTTGCCCGTAGTGCCCTGCTTCGTGTGTGCCTGAGTGGGTGTCGCTGATATGGGGTGGCAGTAAAAATGACCCTTTCTCAGATTGACTGCTTTAAACCCTGAAAGCTACGAGTGTGTGCATGGTGTGTGTGTGTGTGTATCTGTGCCGCTGTGTGTGTGTGTGTGTGTGTGTGTGTGTGTGTGCATGCGCGCATTTCTGCTGGAAAAACGGCCTTTCAGCTCTTATCAGGGAGCTAGCAGAATGGCACTGATCACCTCCCACTGCTGAGCTATCAATGTGGAGTTAATTGCCTTTCAGAGGCAGAGGCGGGGGTAATGGTGTATCTATGTGCCTTTCTTTTTTTTTTCATTGCTTGCTTGTTTATTTATTTATTTATTTATTCTGATTAACATAACCTCAGTTTCAGTGCCATATGGTCTATGGCCTCTTCCTGGAATTTTCCCTCAAAGCTTTCAATCCATCAATCAGATTATTTCCTTACACGATAAGAACAAAGGACTTGATGGAAAGTGATACAAACCACATTACACAGAGACAGCGGCATGGAGAGATGAAGAGGGAAGATAGGAGGGAAGGACGGAGAAGTGGAATGGGGGAGGGATGCAGAGAGAGAGAGAGAGAGAGAGGAGAGGTACGGGGGCTGGGCTTGGCATGGGGACAGTGTGCTCTGTGAGCGCTATGGAGGACAAGGTCGATCAAGGTCTCCTGTCACGCTTGAAGGGTTACAGTGGGGTTTTTTTGATAGGTTATGTGTGGATTGGGATGGGGATGCCTGCATGCTGATCTACATGTGTATCACGCAGCCGTGTGCGTATGCGACAAAGGTCCCGACCCCCTGTTCAAATGACCGGGCTGAGTGCTGTGTACGCGCGTGCATGTGCATCCGCGTGCTCGTGCGTCTGAGGCTAATGGCCTTGTGTCTTAGACGACTGGCTGCCTCCAGACTCCAGGTCTCTTGTGTCTGATTGCATTTGTCACAGCATGCAGCCTCAAATACCTCTGCCTTGACCATTACTCCCGCCTCTAGAGACCACTGTTTACTGATGAAGAGAACAAGAGAAGGAGGAGGAGAAAAGATGTGGGAGGAATTGCACACCCACTGCTTTGTATTCAGTATATAAAGTGTTGACCTTATCCATCTTGGCGCACAAAGACCTGTCTGAGCAACTTAACCTTTGAAACGCCTTAGAACCAGGGCTCCAGCTAATGATTGTTTTCACTGTTGATTAACCTAGCAATATTTTTTTTTGAATTATTCAATTAATATATGAAGTGTGAAAAATAATGACAAATGTTCATGGGAAGTTGGTGGAGTCCAAAGTGATGTCTTCAGATTGCTTTCTTAGTCCTTTCTTAGTCCTCTCTTAGACCAGCAGCCAAAATCCCCCAAATTATTAATTTTAGAAGGATATGAATAGAGGAAAGTAAGCAAATCTTTGCATTTTAGTGAAGCGGGGAATCAGCAAGTTTTTGGCATTTTTACTTGGCAAATGATTAACTGATTCTTGAAGTTATATTGATTAATTTTCTGTCAGTTGACTAATTATTTCAGTACTACTTAGAGGGGACCTAGAAATGAAAGAAGAGACATTTTATAGCATATGTCCAAAGCAGGACTATGGTTCAGATTTGATTTGCTCTTTAGGCATTTGGGAGGTATGACATGGTGCTCTCTCTGTCACTGTGGGTATACACTGCAGCCCAGGACTTGTCCTGTTAGTGATATGGATAGATAATATATCTCCATAGCTTGGCAGGGATGTGTCAAAGTAGGTTAGTGCCTGCAGGACTGGATTGCACTCCAGAAGCCTCTTAGCCTTTTTCCATCATATGGCGCCTCAGAGGGGCATCTGTGTGTTTGTGTGTGTGTGAGTGTGTGTCTCTTTGTGTGTAGGCTGTGTGTGTAACTGTTGATCGACTTCTGTGTAGAAATGGGCGACACAGAAATGATCAAATTTGACAATATCTTTGACCGATACCTTGATGTTGATGTTGTGACAGTATTGTAGGAATGACTATGTACCTTTCTTTTGCATTTACATACAAAAGATGTGTGACACACAGTGAGAAGTAATGTGGATATGATGACCAAGCAGGTAGCAAATAGCAGAACAGCTACAACAGCCTAATAAGTTAGAAATTGCATCACTTCACTGTAATGCAGCCTATATATAATGCAATATTTCTGCCATATTGCAGTATTCCGATTTCCAAAATCGCAGACGATATCTAGTCTATATCCATGCTCTCAAGATATTGATATAGTGATATCTCACTTCTGTGTGTGTTGTATTAAGAGTGAACAACGCATCAAGTATATTATCATTCTGCTGTTTTTTTGTCATAATAAAAACCCCAGTAGACTTGCAGTGACTGTACTGTCATATTTTCGTGTTGCAGGAGTAAGATGAGAACATTGATCTCAGTTACTGCGTAGCCGCTAGTCCCTGATCCTGCAAGCCAGGCAGTTTGTATAAAACAAGATGAATGTAATGGAAACAGTAATACAATTACTGATGACAAATCACATCTTATGGCTTTCTATCTCAGCAGTTGAACACACGCCGACATGTGCACAAGCGCATACACACGTATGGATATACATATATATATGTGTGTGTGTGTGTGTGTGTAAGAGTGGGGATCATATTAGGTTTTCTTTTAGATGCACGCTGATTGGATTAATGTCTGGCAATTGTCTTATTGGATATGCACACAGGGACAGAGATCCATCACTTTGACAGCAGTGTATTGGCATGCGGCTCCAAATTAAGGGGTAGGAGTGGGTGGTCCTCGGAGTTATTCTTGGAGTTGTGCACAAATTGTCATTTGTCTTTGTTGTAAGCTTTGTGACTCACTGTCCTGGTGAACCAGGAACTCACACACACCCTGGGTGATAGCATCTAGATGTGCAGTCAGTGGTTGTGGACTGATGTCTTTCCACTTCAGGTGTATGCGTTATTTAGACCACATCCTTTTTGGTTGTTCCACCACACAGCTTTTACTGTCCTGGCGTGCCCGTTCTGTTGAGATTCAGGTCAAACCACATTGACAGAAACTTAATTTAAACTTCTGACGGGAAGGCCCCCGCTGTATGTGGCGCGGAGCTTCTATGAGGATATAGTCAGGTATTTTTAATCTCATCGTGTTTGATTCAAGTTTTGGATGATGCTAATTAGTCATGCACAACACAGCGCATGCTCATGCATGCAAGGTGACTTGGTGCTGCATTTTTACCTTCCCACAAAGATTCTCTCACACACACTCACACTAGCAGGCTCTGTTACTGAGTGCTTCCTCATTGCCTCACCGCTGTTCCCTTTGTTAAACTGCTAATCACCCTCACACTATATCATATTTATTTTCAAGATAAACAACTGCATTTATCACAATTCATGACAGCAACAGTGCTGTAGATAATGAGGGGGACTGGTAAAGGGAAACGTTACAGCATAACAAGGCAGTGTATAAAGACAACCAAGCTATGAAAACCGGAATAAATTATTAGACTCAAAGTGATTGTTTGCCTCCTTCTTCCTCCTAAACTGATTAAATTGTAGCTCTCTCTTCCTCCTTTGCAGACTTGTTCCTCCCTCTTCATCTCCCCGTCATCCCATAGATTAGCATTCCCATAGTTAGCTTCTTTGGTATAAGCATGTTTTGATGTGTTTTTGGGGAAATCCCTCCCAGTAAGTCACCAAGGCTGATAATCAGTTTTGGCCACATCAGGTGGAAGTGGAACAGGCATTAACCTGCTTGGGCTCCATGCTTATCTTCCTCAAACATGTGGCTAGTTTTCCATTGTTTCCCACCGAGCAGCTGGCACCGAAGTGGGAATGAGGTGGTCTGAGTGAGGAACAGGAATTGTGAAGATAAGCAGACAGCTTACGATTGGATTGTTTTAATGAATATGATGGTATGCAATTGTGCACTGCCATTCATTATTGCGTAAGTTATTGCTTGAAGAGTATTTGGTTAACTTTGTGTATTGTGTTGATGTGTGTTGACACACTCTACTTTTGTTTTGCTCATTTTTACTGTTACATCCATTCCCACTTTGCTGGCTAGAAACACCCATGTGACTTTTGCAGTATGTTTTGCAGTCACAATTTAAAGGGAATAAAAATGAAATGACTAATGTTTCCTGCGTCCTCTCTGTTTCTGTCCACAGTGAATGAGTATGTGTTCATGGTCCAAGCTAGAGGGATCCAGATCAGAGAAAACGTGAGAAGCATCGGAGCTCAGGTTCTTGAGCAGATGGTGAGGGGGGCTTACAACATCAATGGCACAGGTAAACATCCGCACACATACATAAACAGTTGACTTGCATGTGTCAGGTTTATCTCATATGCAGTTATATGTGCACACATGCAGCTATGACTGCGGCGGAGTCGAGAGAGTTGTGAGCGCATTGAGCTGGGCTGAGTCAATGTCACCCTGCATGAACATTAAGGGAAAAGCCATGCATGCTGTTGAGTCTGTCCCAGTCTTCCTGCACTGGTAGCAGCTCACATGAATACAGACCACACAGCAGAGTTAACAGTGAATGACTCCAGATCAGAAGATAGATGGAACAATATCATCACAGTGTGCAACTGTCACATATATATAGATTATATTGAGTCTTTATAAAGACTGTTGCTGATGACATATTAAGATATGATGATTATGATATTCATCTGTGTGTGTGTGTGTGTGTGTGTCCAGACTATTCCTATGACTTCAATTTGAGTGAGAGTGATGCTCCTCCCACCACATACCTCCCAGAGGGCTTCACCTTCCTTCCCTCGCAGATTTGCCCCGAGAGACTGCCCTCCATGAGTAAGTACACACGTGCACACACATATAGTATATTACATAAAAAAGGTCTTCTTGTAATTAAAAATTTATTTTTCGTATATATTTTATTTTTTGTTTACTGTATTCCAATGCCGTGGGGAGAGGTAAGGGTAGATAATGAACGGCAGACGTCATTATACTTTGGAACACTTGAATTATTTATGTTGCACTTTAAAATGCATGAATAAAGTTGAACGGAAAAACTAAAAAAATATATATATATACATACATATATATATATATACTATTTTATGTATTTATGCTGATTTGAAGTGTTAACGTGATCTTTCTATATTTTATTTGAGATGCTGAATGAGCTGAATTTCATTCAGTCTCTTAGGCTAACCTTTATCACTAAAAATAACCGCTCTTCAGGTTCCATGGGCCTCTTTCAATAGCTCCATTAAGTGAATTGTCGTAGCGCCTCTGTATCTATTCATTTCCAGTTATGAGTAGTAAAATGGTTGAGAGCCCATGCTCTCAGGTTTGATTGATGATGCATACAAACAGCTTGTAATGATGTGGAGTAGCTTAACCCAGCAATTTATGTCCCAGATCGCTCAGCTGTTAAAGGCTTTGACCTCCCCTGCTTGTTCCCACTTCTCTTTTTCCTTGTCATTTACATTTTTCTTACTGTATTCCTTTGCTCACCTTCCGCTTAACTGTTCTTTTATCTCATTCAACATGCACGGATGACTTTCTCTTCCTTCCTCTCTATGAACGGGTAACTGCCATTATGCTTGGTATATGCATCCATTTTCACCCTCACTCAACTCATTCCTCTCTCTCTCTCTCTCTCTCTCTCTCTCTCTCAGAGGGCAGGTTGGAGGTGAACATGACTGAGATATCTCTGGAGGAGGTGGAGAGGTCCTTCCTGGAGGCAGAGCCCAGCCTGGCCCCCGGAGGCTACTGGAAGCCCAAAGACTGTCTGCCTCGCTGGAAGGTAAGCGTACATGATGTGACAGAAGTAATGCCACACCGGAAAACTGACGGTGGAGAGGAGAATCTGTGACCTGTCGTTGCCAGCTCAGTGACACAGAGGAAACGAGTTCATAACATTGCAGATGGCATGTCTGAAACATGGTCTTGGACCCGTCTCATATTAGCTATTTTATAGAGCGCTGTTCACCCAGTCACTCATTTGCGTGTCATGACAAGACAGAGGTTGTTCTCACTGACATTTACGTACATTAAATGCACACATACAGGCATGGACAAACAGTTAAACCTCTTTAGAATATGCGTTTCTCGAGAAATACTGTTTCATTCTTAAACTAGTGAGTGGACTGGCAAACTCTTCCATTCTCTGCTCTTCTCTTTATCCCTCTTTTTGTCTAACACAGCGATCCTGCCTGCCATCTGTCTGTCTGTTTGCCTCTGCCTGTCTCTCTCATTCATTTGCCCTGAGGGACTGTGTGTGCTCTGACAAAAAATATCTCTTCTCTCTCTCCCCCTCTCTCTCTGTCTATCTCTCTTGCTAACCTACGTTCTCTCCCTCTTATCTCTACTGTCTCTCGACCAATCTCTCTGTCTCGCCTCATTTTTTTCTCACTCCATGTGACAGCGTTACTCTTTATCGAGCTTCAAAGGAAACTTCAGTGAATCAGCTCTCAAATAGATAGACTTTTATAGCAACCGCTCTAAGAGGAGGGAAAAAAAAATAAATTGTAGACCTGCAGACTTTCAGTGCCTCAGACCTGCTGAGATCGATACGGTATATGTCAGATCTTATTGTGGAAATGCACCAGCAAGAAACATGCCACTCTTTTGTCATGAGTTATCATCAGAGTTAATGTTATTTGACAGTGCCTTTGCCCTCACTTTTCCAATTACTGGCTTACTGAGAGATTAGGAGGAACATTTGCCCTTTGTATAATTATTAGCATTTATTTAGCTGCACAGAGCAGGTTGTTCTTACTTTGTCTACAAATGAAAACATTTATGTATGTGTGTATCCCTGTGCACCTGTATGCATGTGGGTGTGTGTATTTCTATGTGAATTTCATTTTTTTTTCCTTGTGTTCCTTTCTCTGTCCCTAGGTGGCAATCCTCGTCCCATTCAGGAATCGTCACGAACACTTACCCATCCTCCTTAGACACCTGGTGCCAGTGCTGCAGAGGCAGAGACTCCAATTTGCCTTTTATGTCATAGAGCAGGTACACACACACACACACACACACACACACACAAACACATTTGCAGTCATTGCCAAGATGGACAGATTCACATGCTCAGAGTCCAAGTAGTGTGAAACTTTTACATGAACTGACAGTTGCACAAATGATCCTTGTTGTGCTGAAGCAATATGAGTGTGAGCATTCACAGTCTTAGGTGATTATAATAATGACAGTGATGTAAACAGTGAGTAGAGATGGTCGAGCATAGCAATTACCAAGCTGCAAAGTCAGAAATTGTTAGTTGTATCAAAGCATTGCTTTCTCTCCTTCTCATTCTCTCATTTCTCCCTGTCTTTCTTCGCCCAGATGGGTACCGAGCCGTTTAACCGAGCCATGTTATTCAATGTGGGCTTCAAGGAGGCTATGAAGGACCTGGACTGGGACTGTCTGATCTTCCATGATGTGGACCACCTGATGGAGAACGACAGAAACTACTATGGCTGCACTGACATGCCCCGCCACTTTGCTGTCAAGCTCAACAAGTACTCCTACATGTGAGTCCTAATTCTTGTCTCCACAGGGATATATAAACGTTCTTGGGTAATTCATTTTTTCGGAGTTGTGTCCACAAGCTGATCATCATTTGTGTCCTTTCTAGGCTTCCATATAATGAGTTCTTCGGGGGTGTCAGTGGCCTAACAGTGAAGCAGTTCAAAAAGATCAATGGATTTCCTAATGCATTCTGGGGCTGGGGAGGAGAGGACGATGACCTCTGGAACAGGCAAGAAGAACACACACACACAGACACACACACACACACACACACACACACACTCTGTCCTCTCTGACAGCTTGCCAGTGCCAGACTGTCAGTATCATTGATGTCAGGCTTGCTCAAGAGTGGTGTTTGGCCAGTTGGCACGTGGCGGCCTTTCGGGTTTTTTTTTTTTTTTTTTGGTATTTTGTTTTTCCCTCCATTTGTCTTTGCCACACAGCATTGTTGTACCTCTCTCCACCCACACAGCTCGCAGGCAGCTGCACACACTCTCAGCTTTCAGCTTACACTGCTCACTCTGATTGCATTTTGTGTTTGTTCCCATTGACAGTGAACTCTTTTGTTTGCTTTTATTATTACAATTATTACAATTATTTCTCCTAATGTGCTTTTTGTGTGTGTGTATACATCATGTAACAGACACTGTAAACATTACAGTATGACTTTAATTGTCACCACTATGGTATTTGCCATGCCTATCAATTCAGTCAATTTAAGCAATTAAAGTTAAAGTGCATTTAATCTGTTTGTGTAGGGTGCGGTTTGCCAACTACACAGTAAGTAGGCCACATGGAGAACAGGGACGCTACATGTCAATTCCACATCACCATCGTGGAGAGGTCCAGTTCTTGGGAAGGTTAGTCTTTACGCAGCACACACACACACACACACACACACTCAGAGAGAGAGAGAGAGACAACCCCCCACTCCACACACACACACTCAGAGAGAGAGAGAGAGAGAGACAACCCCCCACTCCACACGCACACACACAGAGTCTGGAGTGTGTAGTAGATTTGGTTAAAGAATGGGTGCTGATAATTGGAATGAGGCTTAGGCTCATGTGATGTAAGCCAGTCACATGAAAAGTCAGAACAGTGACTTGGAGGGAATTTCTGCTCTTTTAAAGACTTTGCATGTGATATGCTTGTATGCTCGAGGGCTAAATTCCATTCGTGCTCTTTCTGCTCAAATTCTAAGTTACTTAGAAGACTCTGTGGAGTAGAAAAAAAAACTTTTTTTTATTCAAAGCAGAAACTCCAGGGACTACAAATCAGTTCTCAAGATGGAGTTTTTTTTTTTATTTAATCAGTTCTTCCTGTAAATATTCAGTCATTAATCTATTAGGGTGAACAGGGAGAGGATCCCTTGACAATCCCCCCTCCTTTCACTCCCTGACCACAACATAAACATATTTTTTATTTCATCTTACTTCTT
>OMKZ01011385.1:1057-23649 GCA_900302535.1 Neoniphon sammara | reverse complement strand
AATACCTTAACCAACTCTTCCCATCTATATTTTATCCTGTATACAAACCATTTTAAAACTTCTGCGATGCTTGTGTTGCATATTTGCATTGGATGTTCTAGCTGCTTGGGATTGGCTTCATGTTGGAGAGCAATGCTCATCATGTTAGCAATAAGCTGTAATATCAGACAGCAGAACTTAGACGTGACTTCCTCGCTATACAGATGCAATAGCATGGGTGCTAGCATACCCTGATTGAGAAGGAATGACTACAGAGAAGGAGTGACTTCATGAAGTGTTGCTCTGTATGCAAACCTCACAATCGATACACCTTTGCCTAAGCAAACATGCCACCCAGTCAGAAACTGTGTCTGTGTCTGTGTGAGGGAGAGCTATGCAAATGGACATGTAGGTATCCTGTTGTCAGTGCTGGGTCTTCAAGGTGACTTCCAGGAGACTCCATCCCTGAAACTGTGACTGACTGACTTTAGACCTCACCTTGTGTGTGATGTGTAAGTCTAAGGCCAGAGAGAGAGAGAGGAACAGTTGTCTTGTTTTACTTTGGATCCCACATCCTCCATTAATGTTTACTCACATTCATTTCTATGAAAGAGAGTTGGATGTAGAGAATACTTGATTGCTGTCACTGTAAATGGTGTTTACAGCAGCTTTTGCTATGTTATTTTCAGATCAACAAGTGTTTGTGATATAGTTTGCCAGCCCTCCCTTGTTGTGGTTGCTGTGAAAACTTTATCTCTTCAACAAGTGATCTAAGGCTGCCTTTATGTTTAACTGACAATGTCATGTCTAGACTTGGATAGGGGAAAACAGACCTGAATGCATTACTAAGAGGTCACAAAATAAGCCACTGTTTAGCTTAATTAGCTTGTGGCCAAGCCTTGGCCAGTGAGTGCTGTAGGTAATTCAGAGGTACTGCCTTGTGGTGTCAATGTCAGTGGTGTTTTTGTTGGGCGGTGTGCTGCCTAACACGGCACAATGAAACACACTGACAGCACAGTGGCAGTACACAGCAGTTGCTAAAATGTCCCTCTCTTATTTGTGTGTTTGGCAGTGTTGAGTCTGAGTGATATATCCCGATACTGTAAATTAAGTCCCTCTTATAAACATTTATACAGACACTCTCACCTCACTATGTCTGCCCTCTAGTCATACAGCTACTCCATTTCACACAAATCGCCTTTTATGCATTTCTTAAGATGTATCTTTTTGGGAAAACGTGGGTGGTTGACTAACTGTTGTGTTCCCACAGTGAAATAAGAAGTTCAGAGGCTGGACCTCGTTTTATTTATTTGATCTTTTACCGATTATTTTCTGTGATTGTTGAGTTTCTATTTTTCTCACAGTTGATGTGATAATTTCATAGGTGATATATGATAGACTGTCAGAAGCACTGAAACTTATGGTTATGCTCACTTGCGTGGGATTGTGAGGTTCAGGTCTGTGTGAATGGGGGCTGCTCCGTTTCATTCAGACAAGGTGATTTCTGCTTTAGAAGTTGCAGTTGGTCTCGTGAAATGGAACGGGACCCACAGCCTGGTGTGTATCTATCTGCTGAACAGACACTGTTGGACGAAGCCGTTTTGTTTGACAACCACAGGAAGAGAGACAGCAAATCAGGAAGTGCTGCTAGTCACTGCCTTTCACTAAGCACCTCCCATTTCCTAATTGATAATCAATGGTGCTGACCCTCCAGAGCTCCCTTCTGAGGGAGTCTCTCACTATGTGCTTTCTGGAATCAATCCCAACATCATAAAGGCTACAACAGATGGGTCAAACATCCCACTAATTTCATATGGCACTTTCATTCAGCTGCAAAATGCATACCAATGGGGCAGATATTGTTTCCTGTTTTTTTGATGCATGCAGTTGTAAATCCGTTGCCTTTCCATCCTGCCAGGTGAAACCAGTCAGAGTGTATTTGTTGTACTGGTTTATTCTCACAGCCAGAAGCACGTGTTTACCTCCTTGCCAATCAGTCTGGAGGTGCTTAGTGAAAGTCATGGACAACAGCACCACACGTTAAGTTTTCTTTTCCAGGTGTGTTTGAGTGAAATGGCGGAACCTTTCAGTGTAGACGTTTATTATCCTCTATATAGATTTGTGTTTTTGTTCTTTTTAATTTTTATTTTTTCCCTTTATTTTCTAGCACTGATAAGAGACTGATTTATAGTGACCAGGTTGAACACAACTAGCAGGTTTGTCTCTACGTCATGACACTTACATGATACACTGTATATTACTTTTGTTTTGTTTTGTTTTTTTCTTTTTCAATGCTTGAAATGCCTGAAAGCTAGATGGATATATAATAAAAGCAAAATGGGTTTAGTTTGACTAATGAATTGAAGAAACAAGTATCTGACACCGAGGTGATCCTCTGGTTGTCATGCTTATAGTCAGTATTGGGCTCTGTAATCCACAATGTAGAACCAGTGGCTTAGCCATCAAACACATTCAAAAAGATGGGTTTTCCATGTCCACTACTACTTAGTAAGAGAAGTAAACAAATGAGCATTCCCATGCTTTTTATCTAAAACAGGAAATGGACTATGTTTGCAGTTGGTGATAAGAGCTAGCTGGCAAGTCTTAATCCTGTTAGGTGCATGGCCTCAACCCAGACCCAGGCTAGGCCTGCTGCTCCCTAGACAGGCTCCATCCTCCCATAATCTCATCTATCCTGATCCATTCTGTGCTAGTCCGCATGACGGGACCACTCCATGGGCACCTGACGAGACTGGCAGCCTTAAAGCTTGTTAATTTATTGCAGTGTTTTTCACTCGAGTTTTTATTTTTTTTATAAGCAGAATCTATTTAAATTGAAAAAAGTGCATATCAAGATAATGACTATTGTAAATATTGTTGTGTGTAGTGTTTTAGAAATTCTGTAAGGTCTTAAATCACTACAGATGCTAGCGCAATGAACAAGGCTTTGGAGTGGTTTGGCTGGGGATATCTGGTGCCATTTAAGTGCTATTGAAGCTCACAGTTACATCAACGTTTTTACATCATTGCTTCCCAGCACAGCCTTTTTTATTAGGGATATACTGATATTATCCTATAAATTTGAGATTCTTCTCACAATTTCATAGCTATTGTGTATTCTAGAAGCTTCTCCTGTACTTAATATGCTGTGGCAATCAAGGAGGCATACAGTGGGAGACATGGGCATTGATCTTCAGGTGAAGTTAAGTGCCCTTGTTTCTCTGTACTGTGTCTCTTTGATAGTGACAGCTGTTGGGGTAAGGTGTAGGTCAAAGTAAAAGCACTGTAGGATGTAGAGAACAGCGTGTCAGCCAAAAGCACCATATGCTTACGCTTAGAATGAAACACAGGCACCCAAACCACCGACACAATCCACTCCAAAATCTACACTGATGACTTTTTGTATGAAAGCTAACTTAAAAAAAAATAATAAAATAAAGATAAAGATGACTAAATTTAAAATATATCTTCTCTGATTGTAAGGAGGGACATTCTCCTTGAATTGAAGCCATTTGAAGCCACTTGTCAAAACTTGATGTCAGCCTTATGTGTATCTGTTTGTGTATTGGCATATTATCTTTTGATTATTGAAATTTGTATGATGGAGATTTTCTTTTATACCATCATTGTTATTGTCAAAGTACACCAATAAAATGAAACTTGAAAAGATACAGCTTCCTGCCTGTCTGTTCTGTGTCCCTGCTACTTTAAATGTGCTGGCACCACTAGCAATGCCCAAGCCATTTCCCGGCAGTGTGATTGGTGGCTCTATTTGAAATGCAAGTAATAACTTGTTTACAGAATACTGCCCAGGGTGCGTGTGTAAGCGCATACTCTCGCACACACACTTCCACTTAAGAGACCTTTAGTTTAGACTTCATGGCTGCGACAAAACACAAAGCTCAGAGCTGCTGTTGGAAGAGCTCCACTGGGAGTTTTATAATTCATAATAATTAACGCTCACGACTGAGACTAGCTTTAGCCTGCATGGACTCACAGAGGTGGTGATGCACAACTGTCTTTGCAAATGCAAAGTAATGTTTGCTTGACAACTGTAGTTACACAATAACAAAAATTATCTCTTGAGGCACTCCCTTGGAAAAATGGCCCCTAAATTTCCTGGTAATCTGACATCCTAACATGTCAGAAATTAATTACCCTGGCAATACAATTCTGCACAGTCCTCTGCTGCAGACTGAAGTCCTGCTTGAACACTGAGAAGTACATCAGAAATTGGCTCCATCTGCACTGTAAGCAGGGATATAGATAGCATCACGTCCTCTCTTAAACACTCTCGCCGTAACAGAGCACTATTGTGTGTGGTTTTGGCTCAGAGACAGAGGGCTATGGCTCTTGTGATCCACAGATAGTAACAAAATCCCAAAGTCTTGAGACCAGAGCCTTCTTTTTAGCATGCCTCTTTTTATAATCCCCCTTCCCATTCTGTCATGCAGACTGCTCAGTTGACAAGTCAGTTTTGTGTGTATGAATGTGTGTGAGCATGTACACATCCTGTGCCCGGGACAAAGATGCTGCTTGTTGGGATGTCCAGCCGCTGACATCCAGAGAGGCAGCATGTGAAACAGGGAGCAGAATGAGACACTTTGATGAGAGGTCACTTAAGATGCAGTGAATCAGAGCAGCCACAGCCCTGTGGCATTTAGCACATTAACAGCACATCTCTGCCAGTTAGCGGGACTGACAGCTGATAATTTAATTATGGGCTTGGAAAAAGAAATGTTAAGTGGCAGGGACGGGACATCTAGATGTGAGTTCATACATATTCCAAGTAATTTGTGGAAACAAATTACAAAGCAGATTGTATTGTTATTGGAAGCGCATGCAGTTTTTTTATGTTTCCCTTAGGAGTAAACGGGGAAAAAGAGTAACGACCACTGAGCTAGCACAAATGCAATATTAATGGAATATATTGCATTTGTGCATTTGAAAATGAGTAAAAAGGTGCATTTATCCTCACCACAAATGCTCCATTTTCTCTTCTGCAGTGTAACAGTAGTTCCAATGTGTGTGTGTGTGTGTGTATGTGTGTGTGTGAAATGCTTGGCAGAGGCATAGAGTAAAAGCCCGGCTGGAGTAGCCACATCTTAATGGAGCCTGTGAAACACAAGGCTTTGGTATGCTAACACCACTGTCACTTAGCTGTCAGACACACAGAGAGCAGCTCTTAAGATCTTAAGAGTAGCCCTGGCATGCATATACATCACAAACCAACCAGCACACGCGCACTGTTCTCGTGCACATCCTTTATTAATTCATCCACATCCACACCCTTGAGTATTCTGCCACTCAAAGGCTTTGATGCCAGCATCAGTGGTGCCTTTGACTTTGTATACTGCTTGTGTGTGTGTGTGTGTGTGTGTGTGTGTGTGTGTGTGTGTGTGTGTGTGTGTGTGTGTGTGCATGTGTGTGTGTGTCTTTGTTTCAGTGCCCTGTTCCTGCTGAGAGCATCTTAATCTCTGTGTCACAAAATAGGTGATTCACTGAATTTGTGGCCTTCAGTGGTGCAGAACAGTATCACTTTCTTCATTCACACTTCCTATGCGTGCCTTTGTGTGTGCATATATGTGTGTGTGTGTGTGTGTCTGTGTGTGTGTATGCGTGCTGGTGTATGTGTGTGTAGGCTGCAATGTCAGCCATGGCCCATTGTAAACAGCGGATCAGCGCTGAGAGACAATCAGAGAGACATGCCCTTCAGCTTTCCACAATTTTTAGCTTTGTGAGTATGTTCTATATGCTGCATGTGCTGACATCATGTGTTAAAGAGTCCATGCTATCATGTCTCGTTAAATCAGATGTTTGAAGAAGAGAGAACAACGGTGCCTTACGGGATGCTGTGTGTGTGTACAAGTGTGCGAGCGTGCACATGCATATGTGTATGTGTTGTGTCAAGCCTGTGTGAAAGAGAGAAACAGAGCGAGCTGTAGTACCCACGCGTGGATGTCACATGTGTTCACGTTTGTAATGTCGCTCACGATTACATAATGATTCGTCATGGTCTGAGGTGTGAGCATTACCCAGCATTACAGCATTACTCAACCTGCTCCCTCTGTCTCTCTCATGCTTTTTTTTGTCCCCATCCTCCCACATGCCCCCCCTCCCTGCACTGTGTTTTCTCCAGGTCACCAGCAGGACAGCCCTCTGTGTCTTGTCGCGTCCCGAGGGAGGGCGAGGGCAAAGTAGGATGGGAGAGGGTATCCAGCTGCTCCCTTCCCATGGGGTTTAAGCTCACGCTGACGCCGTTTGCCCTGTTGTGCTGTTTGTGTGCACATTTTTATTTTTTTTTCTCTGGCTAAAAACTCCCGGGGCCTTGTTGTGACTCCTGCCTGCTCTCCTGTCAGGGACACGAGTGACGCAGTCCAGGGACGAGCAGAGCATCACCCCATCTGCTCTTTATCGGTCCGCCTCCTCGTCTCGCTTCCTTCTAGTTCCTTGACACTATTGTGCTTTCCATCCGACTGTCCATCCTCTGCATGCCTTGCCCTTGTCACATCCCTGTCGATCAGTTTGTGATCTTAGTATTTCTCATCCTTTCATTTCCCCCTCTCCCTCATCTGGCTCTCACCACCACCGTCCTCATTGTCTCTCCTGATTTTCTCCCCTTGATACCATCTCGCCATATTTTTTCATTTCCTCATTACATCTTTCTCCATCCATTTCCCCTCTTTCATGCTCACGATTATCTCGCCATCATTGCTCCAGTTTTGTCCTCCTCCCCTCTTGCCTGCCCTGTCTTCCCATATATCCATCCTCCCTTTTCCTGTGACCTCCACCCTCACCATCCACTCTGTGCATACAGCCCCTCCAGCACTTTTATTTTTATATCTAACCTCTGGTTTTCATTATGCTGTAATTGCTCCATCCTGTTCTGGTTAGTGAAAGATGTTGTCTTTAAAAAGTATGTGCTGATGCTGTACAGAGGACCTGCTGACGGTGCTTTGTGGGAGCAGGTCAACCAATTTTTTTGTTCTATTTATTATAACTAAGCCCCTGACTCTTACCTAAAGTCCAACTCTAGACATATTTTAATATCCTCTACACTCTCACCTATTCTTCCTTTGCAACTTGACCTCACCTCAACAACTGACTACCACCTCCACTTCCTCCATGTGGCCACCATATTCTGTTTCAGGCAGCGTTATTGCCACCAGTTCTCATGAGATGCTCACCAGCCACATGAGAAAAAAAAATTCCTGAGGTGAAATAATTTGCAAGCTTTATAAGACGTGCTTATGCTATTTCAAAGATTCTGGTGTAAAATGACCACTGTTTACTGTTTGTATCAATTTGGTGATGTCAGGGGTTTTTCACAAAAACATACTCCTGCAATGAAATTGCTTACTCTGCGCAGTCACACCTCATTCCTCCAATATGCGGTACAGCAGGGTGTAAGGGTACATTTGTGGTCCCCATTACGAACTGTCAGCCGCTTTTAATCAATGAGGGATGTTGCTGTCCTAAACTATGTGCTGATGCTCTGTGAAACCTGCAGACAGTGCAACCTGACTATAGGCTTATAATCATAACTCAAAAACTGCCATCTTGATTCTGGATGGCAAAGCAGCCATCATGATAACTGATACAGAGGGAAATGAATGTGGTGCACCTTTAACTTCTTTCAGTGATTCATTCATCATTTTCAGGTTAACTTTGTGACTTATCATTTCTCATGTGGGCATCATGATTAAAACTTTAGTGGATGTAATTTTGAACTGTCAACCATTTACCCTCATTTTTCCTATTTATAATATTACCCCCCCCTTATGTCTTGAAAACTATTTTAAATAGTTGTGCAAAAATACTGTAATTCTAATAACAGTTTTGGAGTGTTTTGGATGTCATTACTCTTCCATCTGCCATCTCATTTAGTGTGTTTTCACTGTCCCCTGATGGTGAGTTTTGGAACTTCACTGAAACCAGAGCAATGCAGCAGGAAATGAACACAGCGGCCAAAGGAGAAATACATTTCATTTTTACACGTGTAAAACAAGTTTTCAAAAAACATATAGCACCAAGATGACATACAGTATTTTTAAAGGATCAGACAAGTGTCCACACAAAGGGTGTCGAGTGTGCTTGTCAGTAGAAACCCGTAGCAGCGTATTAGTCCCATATCATTCACTTCATTTTGTTATCATTTTTACACAAAAATCTCTAAACAGTTTAACAGTTTATCATAACAATGCAGTCACTTCATATAAGTTAAAAAAAAAGTTAAAATGTGAAAACAATCATGATCAGAGAAAAAAATGCCCTATAGAATAAAATCTCAAGGGAAAATATTGCCCAGCTATACAACCATAGGTGTATCTCACTACTCTACTCTTGTGTCTGCTTCTCCTCTACTCAATTCACTGAGCTGAAAACCCAGGACAGCTGGAGGCTCTAGGCTGCGGGGCTTATGGGAAATTGCTTTCACCGGTTCAGTTCATTTGCATCGGCGTAGATGGGGGGGTTGAAAGAGAGAGGAGAGAAACAGAGGAAGTCATTTGAGCCTAATGAGATGCACACAAGTTTCTTTTTTGTTCTGTAGCTCAGATGCTACTGGTCTCCATTTGGGTTCGCTGTTCCCTTGGCAACACAGTCTTTGATTTCATCCTTCAGCCCAGCTAGCTGGTCCGAATGGTCAGCCAGGGTGCCATTCACCTGGGCCAGGTAGGAGTCTGAGTGTCTCTCCAGCTCGGCCCTGATCCTCTCCAGGTGCTCTGCCAGCTCCCCAAGGGTGCTGCACTGGCCCTCCACCTGGCTTACCCTGCTGTCCACCTCCTTCACCTCCTTCTGTACTCCCAGTGCTGTGCTCCGGCAGCCCTGCAGCTCCCCAGCCAGCCTTCTTTTCAAGGCCACTAGCTCTGACTTCAGCTGCGCCAGCCGCCTCTCCCCGGCCCCCAGGAGAGAGGCTTGGTGGCCAACTAGCTTGGTGATGCCCTGCACCTGGCTTGAAAGCTGGTTCTCTCTCTGCTCCCAGCTGGCATTGGCCTGGCCCACCTCCCTAGCGATGAAGCTAACAGAGTCCCTCAGGCCTTTCAGGGTGCGGTTCACAGAGTTAATGTTGACCTTGAGGAGGGTGATCTCTCCTTGGACTGAGCCCTCTGCTTCCTCCTGCATGATACGGAAAAGCAGGTTCTGCAGGGTGTTGTTAAGACGGTCCAGCTGATCACCGTGGGAGTCCAGGCGGGTAGTCATCTTCTTCTCCATCTCTTCACACTCTTCTTCCACCTCGGCTATACCCACACCCCCTGCTGGTGGGGTGGATGGAGAGCAAGAGGAAGTGCAGAGGAGCTCCAGGTCAATTAACTGTTTTTGGATGCCATCCAGGTCACCCTCCACTCTCCTCCTCACTGATTCAATCTCTGTCTCCAGGGCTGGGACTACCTGGCCCTCCAGAAGCGCCGGGGCAGTGGCGTTGCTTAGTTCCTCCACAGCCACAAACACTCTCTCCTCCAGGGTTTTCAGCTTGTCCTCCAGCATGCTCTTGAATCCGTCCAGACCTCCAGGGAGTCCTCCCATTCCGTCCAGCCCACCCTCAGTGGCATTGAGGCGGCCCTCCATGTCCAAAAGCCGGGTCTCAATCAGCGTCTCTACATGGATGGTCTGGTCAGTGAGGGCTGTCTGAAGCTGTCTCTGAGACTCTGTCAGACCTTTGACTGAGTCCTCCAGCAACAGCACCCGCTGGGAGAGGCTGTTCACCTGTAATAATCATGAATTTATTAGTCTATAAGTCATACAATAAAACTGTCAATCATATTAAAATCAGTGGTTTAATGAGAGTCAAAACAGTGGCATGTTATTTTGTATTCCAGTCATTCATGATTACAGTGTGGTGGTGTTGCCCTCTCAGCTGTTTAAAGATACAGTCTCAAAAGTATTTAGCAGTTTTGTCCCATTTCAGCCAGATCTAACTTCAAGCTGCTTCTACTAACATATAAATCACTAAATGGGCTTGCTGACCTCATCGTCCCCGCTGCACTGCCTTGCACCCACCGATCACAAGACACCGATTACCTTACTGTTGCTGGAACCAAAAATAAATCAGCAGGCAGCAGAGCATTTTCCTCCCTTATCCCTGGAACCCACTCCTTCTTGGAAAGCTAATTCTGTCAGCAAACTCAAAACCTACTTATTCTGACTGTCATATGATCAACCCTAGCATCGTCTAGCTAGGGAGTGACACAGTCTCTTCTCCTACATTAGACAACATTAATACAGAAATTCGCTGTTGGGAACGCATTTAAAGGTTGCTGCATGTCTAGACTCACTGTCTGCTCTTTGTATGAGTGTGTACATAGCTGGATATGTCTGCTTTGTGGGTGCATCGTTAGCATGGCTGTGTGTGTGGCTTTCTGTCTTTCTTCTTTCTCAGACTGTGCTGATTGTATTGTGTTATTGCCTAATGTAGTTTCACATGTATCTGAGTGCTATAGCTACCTGTCCACAGCAGCTCTCAGTAAGAGTGAGGCCTTGGATCTGAGCCTGCAGAGAGCCCAACTCCTCCCTGAGGTCAGTCTCTCTTCCATCCAAAGACTGCTGCATCTGCTCCTGGCCGTCCATGTGTTCCTTATGGCACTGCCTCTGCACGGCCCCGATTTTCTCATTACAGTGGTTCTCTAGACCTGTCAGACGGCGCTCGAACCCATCCAGGATCTCGGCCCGCACCCCAGCCAGTTTGGCGTCCACGAATTCCTCCAGTAGAGTTGTGGAGCCTGGGCCAGAGATGGGTGTGCCAGTGGCTGTTTCCATCAGTCTCTTCAGCTGGCCATCATGACCCAGGACCATCCCCTGGAGAAAGGGAGAGACAAGTGAAGAGGAATCATGCATAATTTGATCAAGTTGTACTATTTAATTCAGCTGATCTTAGTATAAGCAGAGTAGCACAGTACCTGAATCTCCTCCAATATGTGAGTCTTGGCCCGCAGCTCATCCTTCACTTCTGTTACTTTGCCTGCTAGATCTCCAAAGCCAATGAAGCGCTCTCCTCCCTCCAGCCCATCAGGCGTCCCGTCTGGGATCACCCCAAAACCAACTTTGGAGTCAGACGGACGGGGACCGCTGAGCACAGTGTCCAGGATCTTGGTGGTATCTTCCCGGAGAGATGTGCGCAGACGCTCCTCCAGGCCAGCCACAACCCCGTTGAGAGTGTCTAGACCCTGAGTGAGGCGACGCAGGTCTTCCTCCATACGGTCCAAACGCTCACCAGTCACTCCTGGAAGCCCAAACTTACCTCCTGCAACAAGGAGAGAAGAGATATGTGGCATATATTCAGGTGTAGCCATTGTAGAACTTCTAGGCTTTAGGATTTATTGGGAAAATCCTGCAGTACTGATGAAGGATGGCTGAAGCATTCAGGGATTCTACTCTAGCCACCACTGTAATGTTGAAGAGATGAAAACAGATGATGTGTGACTTTCTATCATAAGCTATTAGGATCTGTCTTACCATAGTTGGGTTTGCCACTCCCAGGAGGCAGTTGTCCCGAGGGAATGGGTCTATGTTCAGGGAGGCTGGGGAAGGGCTTGCCTGGCTCCAGTTGGCCTGCTCCAGGCCTTTGGTCCAGGGGGGGCCTGGGACCATGTGGGAAACCCTTCATCCCTGGGCGGTGGGGCATAGCTGCACCCTTGAAGGAGGGCATCATGACATCAGGCAAGGAGGTGGGTCCATCATAGCAGTTCTCTCCAGAGTAGCCGGGACAACATTTCCACTCCAGCTCAGTCACTGTCTTGATGCCCACCTTGTATGTGGGTTTGTAGAAAGTCCTGTACCTGGAGGTAACGTAATAGAAAACACCGTTGCTATCAGAGGTTAAAAGTAATTGTCATGGCGATGTCATATCAGATCCTATCAGATGTGCTGAATTTGTGTGTACCAATTAGGAGTGTGGAGCCCAGACAGAGGATGGGAAGATGGGAGGTGCACAGAAGAGATAAAAGGATGAAGTTGTTCTCTATGGGATTAAACATGGATTAGAGAGAGATTAGGAGATTAAGATAAAGTGTAATGTAAATGATGTGGCATTAGAGGATTGGACCGAGGTCAGCACCACACTTCAGAGTGTTATCTTGTTTGAGCTAAATTTCTTTTTGATTTAGAATCAAAATATAACGCTCTCTCTCGCTCTTACACACCCACCCACACACACACACACACACACACACACACACACACACACAGTGGGTTCATCTGTCTATTTTGAAGTGAAAATCCACTCAACTTTAATTTCCCCTGTGTAGCATGAAGCATGTAACTGTAATTGTGGGGTTTTTTTGAAAGGCATATCACAGAGAATCACAAAACCACATATCGTGAGGAGCATGTTTGCATGCATGCTTATGTGTACTGGCACCTGTAAACACACAGGCCTGAGTATTGCATGAGACCTTAATATTTTGATACAAAATAATGAAATTACTCTTATAATTAGATTTTTATTCAATTTTATGATTTCAATTTGAAGACAAGAGTCAGTAAACAAGCAAGCGTGATCACATCTCAAATTCACAAAGCACAAATTCACAATAGCTGCAACCACATACTGCACATGCATCCATGTGTGCATGCATTCACACACACACACATAGAACCTCACAAACATTCGACCTCCACGGCAAATTTCAACGTCATGGGTAGAAAGCTGTGGTTGCTATAAGGTGGGCACAGCTTTGTGGACCAATGAACGGATAGATTTTTGTGGGCCAATGAACTGATGGACCAACAGAATGAAATGGCGGAGCAAACCCAGACCACTGTAAAAATAATCTCTGGCGAGTCCAATGATGCCTCCCACAAGAGTCTACAACGAATGGTTCATGAGTTATTAAACTGGGCGTGGCTGAAGTGTAGGAGTGTCACCAATGAAAGTGTGTGTCTGTGTGTGTGTGTGTCTTTCTACAAAGTTTGGCCAAGTCACACGATTGCCACTCCCATTGCCATGCCCCCTTTGACCTCCATGCCAAATTTCAGCCTCCTAGGATGAAAACTGTGGCCACCAAAGGTAGGGGAAATTTTGGTGGACCGATGGACCGATAGAGCGAGCTATAGAGCTGCTGGTCACAGCTAAAAATAATCATGTAATTCCTGACTTCCAAGCTTTTGTTAAAGTGTACAGCATGACAAAGTACACACAGTAGCTAATAGTCTTTGTCTTTCTTTGAGAAATGATCCAGTTATTATCAAAACTGGGAACATTAACACCATTTTCCCTCAGTGCTCTTTCTATGCAGAGACTCAGTGACTACAAACACAGATGTGCCTGCAGCTGTGGACATGCATATCATAGTATAAACACTAAACACTATATGAACACCAGAGGGCAGCACAACACATGCTCCAGCTTGTAATGTACTCCACACTGCAGTTTTCTCAATGGATATTATGTAAATATTCGTATGTAAAATACAGGTTTTTTTTTTTTTTTTCAAATTCAGAGCCACACTCCATATCAATCAAACTGTAACATACTGAGACAATCATAAAACTTAAATCCTGTGCAGCCCTTTGTTGTATGATCTGTTGTGGTTGTGTGGAAACTTACATGACAACAGGACACTTCTGACCCCAGATGCACTTGGTGGTGTACTCAGCTTTCACGTAGGTAGCCATGCCATCCTGCATCGTACATGTGATGTTCTTATGAACCACATAGGCACAGTGATTTCTGTGGGGATGAGAGAAAAAAAATAGAGGTTCAATACTTTTGTCCAGCAATGACGTATCAATACTAAAACATATTTTTCTGTCATTATGTTGAATTACAGTTAGACGGATGAAGGGAAACATTTACAAAAACAAGAGCACTTGTTTTGCTCCATCCCCATCAAAACTAATGTCTTAAATATTTGTCATTCATTTTAGAATAAACTTCACTCGCTTAACTAAACACACAGCTGCTCAGCTGAGTGACAAGACCTCAAACAACACGCAATCCCATTCAGTGAGATTTCCGCTAGAGGCACCGGGGCTACACCACCTCCTGCTGGGTGATGGCAAAATCCGGGACACCTACTCCTTCCTGAGTAGAATTTGATTTACATTTGAAACCTCTCCTTGGCTCAGCCTGTTTCAGTAGGAAATGTGAAAGGTTTCCCTGTTTGAACCAAAGCAAGTCTATAAAATTGTGAAAGGTAGGCTGGTTTTATGAAAACAGGGATCAAAACTTGGATCACTCAGTTCTGCAACAATAGATTGATTCATACAATCCTTGAGCAATATCAAATTTCTGATTTTTTTTTTTTTTTTTTAAGAATTTCCAGTCTCTGAGGGATGTTTATTAGGTCTATATGTATGTGGTATTGTCTCTACACATTGATCATCTTAGTGCTAAGTAATATTGCTGCAAACACGATTTTTGTCCAACAGGGAGTGCTAGAGAATTGTGCTATATAAATAAATATACATAAAATATCCATAAAATTTGATTGATTTGATTGATGATATGGATGCCTCTGTGCTTCTGGAGTTTTTTAAATCTCCTGGCTTGCAAGAAAGCTAAGAGATGTTTCAGCACTTCATCTTACAAAATTCAGCTAAAAGTTCAACATTATTGTGGTTTGCTGGTCTTCTTTGCCGTAGGAGCAAATTTTTAACAAGTTGAGCTTTCTGATTCTTCTTTTTTGCCTCTTTTTTTAGCCTTCTACTTCAGTACCTGCACCACCAAGTGAAAACAACTTTTTGTTGATTAGCTCACTGCCACAGAATTATGTACGTCGAGGTAAAATCATATATGATGACATGTAATAGGAAAAGAGGTAATAAATGTCACTGAGATGTGGCCAAATTTGCCTTAAACCCTAGAAGCATTACGTGTCCAGAATCAAACACGTAATAAATTCACTATAACCACCCTGACCAGTTGTTGCATCATGTTGACACTCTCTCTCTCTCTCTCTCTCTCTCTCTCTTTCTCCCTCTTTTTCTCTTTTCATTGCCAATGCAGCTATAGCAACTGCTAAATGTTCCTTGGCTCCTACACAGCACAGGAAACGATGATCTGTGCTGTTTAGGCTCACATGTGAAGCATTTCTCCCATTCAGAGGGGAGCATTCAGTAACACATGCAATACTTAATGGTGCTCCACAGCTGTTTTGGGACAAATAAAAGTGCTTGGAGGAACAGTGAGGGAGCATCTATATGCCAAGTTAACAGGTTCAGTGGACAGCCAGTCAGAGTCTGTGAGAAACCAACTGCTGACCATGTTGACAGAGTGTATGTGAGCGTGTGTGTGTGTGTGTCACCACTCTCCCTGTGTTGACGTATGTTAATAGCGGTGGAAGGAAAAGGCCAGGAGTTAGAATGACAGAGCTCCTTTCATACCAGCCTGACAACCTGTTGCCGGGTCATGCGTTGTTAAGGAAGTGGTTAACCACGGCGTGACCTGACCTGATGTGGTATTATGGGATGTCCTTAAGCACTTTAAACTCACACAGGCGGTTTACTGAATCACTACAGACAAAGTTCAGTAAAAAATCCACCCGGGAAATTGGGATGGCTAGATTGTTATTATGTGTCAGATGCACTTAATAAAAATATACATTGATATTTCTATTCATGTAATGTGCAGGGCTGGGTTGTTTTTTTCAAAGACCTCACAATACAATGTGTGTTATGATACATGGGTCAAGATACAATTTGTATCATAGATTACAAAAATTAAACTGATTCAAACCAATTTAATTCAAAATTCCCAGTCCAATTTACTAAAACAGAATCATCACAGTGCACTAAAATGTAGATGTCAAAACATTATATAAAAATGAAGTGCATAAATGATGCATATCGATATAAGGGCTTGAGAAATGATACAGTATTGCAAAAAATATCTCCATACTCAGCTGTATTGATTTTTTTTTCACAGCCCTAGTGACGGCACATGACCACATTGACACATAAATGGCATATAGCTACAGAGATGGATGAGGTGAAGCGAAAGTAAGTATAGTGTTACCCAGAGAATATCTCTTCTCTGAGGCCCTTTAGAGAGTGGTTTACGAATTATACTGTAAAATCTAAATGTGATTTAACGGTTATAGTTTCCTCCTCATAAGTAGCAGATTTATTGACATCAAAAAAAGTGCTTTATGGCTTGTTGTATATGTACTACGTGCAAGTGGGAAAAAACCTGCTATAAGCATATGGAGATGTCTGACAGCTGATGGAGAGCAGACTATGTGTATCTGTGCATGCACGTGCATACAGTAACTGTGTAACCCTTCCCACATTACCCTCAGGGGCTGATCAGAGGAGTGAAAACTGCCACGCTCGCTTATTTGTTTGTCAGGTGCACATCTGGGGAGAGCCAGCGACCTTCAGGCTCACACACAATGGCGTCACACTCAGGAATCCAGATGCGCACAAGGAGAAAAACTCTGTAACCTTCCTCTTCGTCTCCATGTCTAGGCCTATTTCTCTCCTCTCTGTCTCTCTCACTCCGGTCCCGTCTTTACCTCTTCTCACAGGTCTGTCAATGTCATTTGGGCCTGTGTATGATATTTTATCCTAGCAGGTGTCTTTGAGGCGGCGGAGTTCTGGCTCTCTGAGAATCAAAGCAGAGTGCTCAGATAATCCCTCTCCCTCTGCGCTGCAGCGTTGGGTCAGGGCAACAGCCGGTCACCTCCTCCACTGTGGAGAATTGTGTATATTGGGCAAATGAGAAGCAGACAAACAGATTTTTATCAGGTGTCAGTTGAGTTTCAACCTGAGAGATAGTGACAGTGGGTGTAAGCTCCGCTGGGGAGTGCATGCATGGACGCTCACTCCCACACACACAGGAGAGGGATGGCGCTCTCGGTCCTTTTATCTCACATCCAGGCAGACCACACAGTTTGGGGATGTAAGGATTACAAGAGCTTTATAGCCAGAAATACGAGCCCGTGGTGTGTATGCGTGTAAGTGTTCACATGTGAGAAAGAGAAAGGGATGGGGATATGGTGTAACGTGAAGATAATGTGTTGTCTTGTGTGTGTAGGTGTGTGTTATTGTCTCGGCCAAGTTCAGCTGCTGCAGCGTAGGTGAGAACTTTGTTTGGGCTGCTTGTGCATGGGAGGATCTCCAGCCTGGAAAAGGCAGAGCTAATCCCAGCACCGGGGGAAAAAAAGACAAGAAAGCATGATCCAGAATTATCTGCGCTCAGTGGAATAGAGAGAGAAGAAGAGAAACTGTACTCTGAGCTATTTTCACACCTCATCCCTCAACCAATGTGGCACAAGGAGACCTGGGTTAAACGCTGTTTGCAAAGACTTTTTAAAGGTTTGTTTTAGCATTCCTGGGTGACAGGTGGGTGGGGTGGGTCACATAAGACAATGCAGCGGGTGCCAGGAAGTTTAGGCAATCATAAGACAGCATTTCAAAGTTAAGTTTGCAGATCTGGCATCTCACCCAACGCTATCTGAATTATTTTAACGTGGCTAAATTCCACCCATCTGGAATACAGTCTCAAACAAAATTAGACTTATTTGGCACTAACAGTATTTGCTCATGTGAATATGAATCATCCCCAGCAATTATATAATCCACAATTGTTGCTCTCCTGCCTGCTCACTCTATCCTTTCCTCCTTATTCCAATAACCCTGTAATGTCCATGGACTCTTAGAGTACAGATCTTGGAGATTTTGGAGCCAAAAATGCAAATTGTCCTCTTAAGCGTTGCGAGACAACCATTGGAAACTTTCTACAATATTTTAGGTATTTCTAACATTTTAGATATTTTCACCCCATGTGCCATGTGTGAAAATAACACAGAGCTCTCTTTGTGTCCTGCAATAGACTCATAAGTTAAATGACTGTAAACAAGAAGGCAAGTCCCAAAGGATAAGAAACAAATGAGTTGATCCATACCCTGACTGGACCTCAACCCAGATTTACCCTTTGCACAAAGCTGATTCAGAGTAATCAGTGTTAAAACTCTCTTGGACCTCACCCAGCCTCACCTGACCTTACCCTCTTCATCCACAATCAATATCAAAACAGTCCTCAGCTCCTTGAGCCGTGACAGAAAAGCAACATTCATCCGTTTCTCTTGTCCTCTCTCTCCCCCCACGCACTTCCCCTCATAACACCAAAATATTGTCTTTTTTTTCTGTCATTGGAGCATGTCATTTTTTGACTGCCAGTCAGGTCCCACTGTAAATATTTCCAGTATAACATTACAGTTCTTAAATCCCCTCACAGCCTCCCAGGGGGAAAGCAGAATTCCCATCTCAGTTTCTCATGTGGAGCGCTTTGACAAATATTATTGCTGCTAGACCTCCACCCTCTGCTCGGCTCAAAACAACTCACCTTTCTAGCCCCTGCTCTCATGAGCTTACTTTCTTTTTTCTCTTTTGTCAGTATTTGCAATCTCCCAGCAATCTTTGTTTAATTATCTACGCATTGCACAAGTCACAGTCTTCCCTCCGTTCCCCACATCATAAAACTTCTCCCATTCTTTCTGTTTCATTTTCTCATGAAGCCCCTCTGTGTTGCCTCATCATGCCCCAGACATCTCTGGCCTTCCTCCCTGGCCTTCTAACCCACCACTCTCTCCTCTTATGCCTTGGTTGTTTTGACACTGAGGACTAAAGGGCTCACCCTCCTCATTACTAACCAGACTCTCACCTGCAGGGTTCCTGACTGTTTGAACCCAGACCAATACTGCTGGCTCTGACAGATTTATGATTGGGGTGGGCCTGATAGAGAACTATGCAATCTAATAGGACCTTTAACAGCCATTTCTATGGACTAACAAATCTCCTTCAGGGCCCATCTCTTCCCTCTCTATGCTTTTTAATGAAGCTATTTCTAGCCAACTGGCAGGTCTTGTAGGCCCCGCGGTGCAGGGATGATTGACATTGCTCTTGTGGCTCCTGATTAGGGTTAAAGCAAAGTAGTGATACTTCCAGCTCCAGGACCAAAGGGATCACTCTGTCACCCATAGACAAGGTCAGCCACAGACAAGCTAGCTCTGTTTCTTTTGCCTTAGAGGCAGACTGTTATTTTTACATGTGCTCAATTATTGGCTATCAGCCTGTGATCCTTGCTAGAGCAATCAAATTGTGCACATGTTGAAACTGTTTTTAAATTCAATTTGTTATCATTTTAAGTGGCTCAAATGTGACCAGAAAAAAATGTTTTCCACACATAAGTTGCCATAAGTTACTTCAAAGAACACAGTCATATTTATTCTCCTTTGCCGTGTTTTCTTTTGGAAGCACAGTAAGAGGCTCAAACACCGGTAGTGCAGGACTATACAATGGCTTTGCTTATCCTCAGGCATTTCCTGCAGTGCATAATCTACTTTAGTAGCAGAAAAGCTGTCTGTGTCTGTGAAATAAAGAAGTGTTTTTAAACAGAACAGATAGACTTCAGCACTGTATACCATGTACACACGAGAGGAGAAACCAATGCCATTGTGATGTGATGCTTCATTTAAATATAGGTGGATGTTGAAATAACAGAAGAAAATAAGATTGTAGAAAGGTAAAATAATCAGGTAAATTATTGCAAAAATGCCAAAATGTTGAGGAAATCTAGAAAGGCTGAAACTCTATTAGGTTATGAGGAATGTAGTCTCAGTACTAGTCTGTTATGATTGCCAAAATTCAGGTTCATACTTCACCAAGTGTTTACATAAGAATCCCAGACATCTCAGTAGACAGATCGGTGAAAGCAGTGGGTCAGACAGATAAGTTGTAGGTAGGCATCTTGGGAGTTTACTGCCCAGCCTCTGTGACCCTTAGTGGGAGTCTGGCTCCATTTCTTGCCCTCCACTGGACACTTAACACAAACTTACAATGCTGACTCATGAACCCTGACCTCCACCAACCCACTGACCTCTCCACCCTGACCCCTGTCCAATACATCATCCAAAAAAAAAGCCCTCAGATATCTCTAATCTGATCAGTGAAGTCACGTGGCATCTTCTAGGATTTCAATTGATTTATACAATGCCTTAGTTATGGGGGCTCGAACCTATGAATATCTCTCATCATATTTTATGCTCATGCTTTGTTCTAGTGTAGTCGGATGACAAATGTTAGTGAGATGCTATAATTTCTGGTTTGCACTGCTGAGTAAGACTTTGTAAATGATCCCAGCAATGTTTAATGTACATTAGTCTTTAGTGTACATTGCAGAAGCCAGAGAAATAGTGTTTTCTTATGTATCATCTGACAGGGGCATGCTTAAATTACAACAAAGTCTCTAAATTTGTCCAACTTAATCTCTTTCTTTGTGATAAGTAATAAAAGAATGCATGGGGGAATAAAAAAACAATGAAGGAACTTTTGTGAACTCTCTCTGCCACATTTGCACATTTTGTAGCCATCCCACTAATGGGGCTATATGAACTCTATACAGAAGACCTGTGCCTCGTATTGTAATTGTCTGAGATGTCACAATCAATGACTGGAGAGCCATATTTTCTCACAGCAGCAAGTGGTTGAACCGAATGACCGAAACGTCTGTGAAATCACATGCTTCACTGCCAAAACGAATGCACGGCGCACCAACAGCTGAGAATTTTTAGATATCCCAATGGAAACGGGAGTGTTTTGGCCATATGACTGCGGTCAGTAAAAGGCACGGTTAACATTTATATCCTGCATGTGCACGAGGGACATCCTTCTCAGAAATCCATGTGCTGTAAACAAACATAATGTTATACACTTTCATGCACTCATACACTCAGATGCGGGCACAGACTTTAACTGACCGGCATGTCACTGCACTTGTTATTTTTAAGTCTCTATTTCCATTGACCAGGCAGGCCGACAACAACTGAGCTCATATATCTGTGGTGGTCTGACACTGACACGTCCCCAGGGCCCACTGTGTCCGAGGTGGGTCAGCCCTTGAACAAGCACTACAGCTGGACGTATAGACACATCTGGGGAAATATTACCAGCTACAAGCAAGGACTGATCATCTGTCATTATTGATCAGTTAGTTTTGAATAGAAAGACCGATAATGTCTCTAAGGGTAGCCTGAGCCAACTATCAGCCCCCTTGGGATTCAGGCTTATAAAAGTGCATGCCTGAGAATGTGAGATAAATTGGCTCACTATTGTGGTGTGTGCCTATAAATAAACCTATTGGCGCCAGTGCGACAAAAGTACACTCTCTTAGACCAGATGCCACTGTCACATGCTGCCAATATGCATCAGGTAAAGCTGTGCAATGGCATGACAAGCTGAGTTCAAACTCAGACATCTGAGGAGAGTTCAGACACGTGACATACAGTGAAGTACTGACAGTAGTTGAGATGATACAGATTGAATTGTGTTAGAAAAAATATGGGCGAGAGTGAGAAGGAGTTACAGTGGGAGAATGATTTAAAAACCTCTTCAACCCCGCTGGTCCCATCGGTGTGTTCATCATTACAAATGCAGGCTGTGCAGCCAAGCTTTGGTCAAACCCACAAAACTTTATTTCAATTTCTATACTGGAGATCCCAAGCTTTCCAAAGATGCTCAATATGTCATGATGGATTACAGTTAAATGTGTTTAAAATGATGCTCAATACATCTAGATATTCTGATGTAATGGTACAGCCATAAAACAATGGCATATTTCACTTAATATAAGAGTGATGTAGCTTCAGTGCAGTGTTGCAACCAGCAGATACAGAATATGTATGTGACATTGTCATATATAATGTTTTTTTTTCCTAACTTTGAGGCTGCTTAAGGGGAAATTCAAAGGAAAAGTTTAAAAATGTATATGTTAATGTAATGTAAAGAAAAAAAGCTGATTGACATGGAACGGGGAAGATAAGTCAAATAAGGAGGGGCGTGAGGATGAAAAGACAAGTGAGAATCTGATCAAAGATTCCTAAGGGAAAAGGGAAAACAATGAGACATTATCAGGAGACAAAGTTAGATAAAGTTCAAGGAGGATATGGAGAGAGTTGGGGCTGCAGCGTGAGTCGGGTCAGCAGAGATCCAGCTAAGGGGTGAGGGATGCTGAGGCTTGGGAGAGGAGGGAGTCCGCTCCATGGAGGTGAGGGTGCATGGCAGACTGAACAGGGCTGGGTCATCAACAGTATGCTGAGGCAGTTTGAGGGAAGCAGCAGGTAGCTGGGGAGCTGTCCAAAGACATACAGCTCTCGGGGGAAGCCAAGCAAAAGAGACGGGAAAAGGAGAAAAACCCAAAAAGCCCCGCAGGCCAAACATCAACCATCTCTCTCCAGGCAAAATATACCCACAAGGCTCTGTTTCATCTCACAGCTTCATGACTTTCAAATGCATGGCACGGGATTGTTTTTCCTCTATGCTCATGCAGCTTGACTGTCCTGACAATATCTGCTCAAAATATTTACATATGGCTTACTTACTGATAAAACGGGACGATATGCATTTACTCCACCACATATTGTTGTTACTGGATGAAACATGAGTTAAGCAATCAGAAGATAGTGATCTTAATGCAAAGTGAGGTGAGACCACTGTATTGTTGCTATAGTATTGATTCATTGTACCACTCCCTTCTGGCTGGAGGTGCCCAGCTTTACTGTAGTCTGCTTCTAATTGAGCCCCCCCTCTCGCTTCTCTCTCTCTCTCTCTCTCTCTCTCTCTCTCTCTCTCTCTGTAACACACACACACACACACACACACACACACACACACACACA
>OMKZ01011383.1:1272-17160 GCA_900302535.1 Neoniphon sammara | reverse complement strand
GTCTCAAAGCCATCTTTCACTGAGTTAAATACCTTTTAAAAGGTGCTGTTGTGTATGGATGTATGTGCCTCTGTATGGCCCTCTATGGTGTGTCTGTGTGTGTGTGTGTGTGTGTGTGTGTGTGTGTGTGTGTGTGTGTGTGTGGTGCTTTGGCCATGTGTGGGGGTGCGTGTGGGTGGGTTTGAACCGGTTTTCTCTTTGTGTGCTCATCTCATTGAATGACATATGGATAGTCATCCTGTAATAACATCCCCGGCAGTCTGCAGATCAATAGCAGGACTTAGGAAATAAGCTGTTTCTGTGCTTTTCTTTTGGTGTGGCAGCGTGGCCTGGTGGTCAAACAGACTGTCTGGTGACTGAAAGGTCACGCCTAAACACCTGAACAGCAAATCCGTATCCATCTGTAGCCATGGTCCCTACACCTAAATCCATAAACCTTCCATGATCAGGCTGAGCAGCTGGCAGAAACTCAACAGCCACTTTCAGTATTTTAACACTCAGCTGGATTTTTTTTTTTTTTTTTTAGGAATGAATAGGACCTCCAAATGATTGTTGGTTACCTGCCAAAGTGCCTCCTAGAGAAACAAAACTCACTATCCACAGCCAAAATATTAAGGTTAAAAAAACAATTTCTGTGTTTTCCTTTGAAAACGGTGCTGATCTCATTATGTAAATCCCACCTTTTTTTCCTGTATGGTTGCTGATCTGCTGCAGCACGTTTGCTTCATCCCAGAGAGGAACCTTTTGTTTTCGCTCCCCTTTTCATCCTACAGAAGTTACGAGGGATAGTGAGGCGACAAATTGGTCGTGAGGCATTCGAATTTTTTATTACTCATTTGGTTTTGCAGCAGGACTAATGCTGGGGTAAATGCTGACTTTTGCAATGGCTGCTGGAGTTGTATGAATCAAGAGTGAGCTTTGATTTGGTTTGAGCAGTTTCTTTAGTTTTGAGCTAGAGGGTTCAGCACTGGCAGAGGAAGCTGTCTTCGTCATGATCGAATTTAAGCTCCACAGCGCAATCTTGGGACAGCTGGGTGGCCTACAGGTGAGAGGGTTGACAGACTGCCCTGTAGCTATAACTTCAAAGATGTCATCCTCAAATCTCTTGATGAGGGTTATAGCTTTGAGCATCTCCACAGTGGATGTTGACGGACAGCTTGCTGGCATCTTCACCCACCCAGGTCTTTCCATCTGGGATCGGAATAAGCTGTTCTGCCGTCACAGCCTCACTCCTCCACTGTCTTCCCTGCTCAAGTTAGCAACGCCACTAACTTTGTATTTCTATATCTGTCTCTCTTTCTTTTCCAGACCCAGTCCATGGTCCACAAAACGTCAACGTGGTGGATATCAGAGCCCGACAGCTGACTTTACAGTGGGAGACGTTCGGCTATGCGGTGACACGCTGTCACAGCTACAATCTGACGGTATGTGCACATGACCACAAGCTGGATTTGTGTCTGATGTATATCTTTTGTGTAAATCCTGTGCACAGTCTTAGAAAATGTTGTGACTTAAAGGACTACTCGAATGTTTTGGGAAACATACCCCTTTTCTGACTTACCCAGACTGAGACGAGATATTCAATACCATTTTCACCTCTGTATGTCCATCTGGTTCAGTTCCTATGGGTAGCATTTCATGTTAGCTTAGCATAAAGACTTGAAGTCTACAGGAGTCATCAGCCTAGCTCTGGACAGAGGTAAAAAAAGGGACTGAACATCTTTTCTGAGTCTGGGTAAGTTGTAAAAAGGGTATTTTGCCCAAAACATTGGAGTATTCCTGTAAGTACAATGTACAATGTGTACACATGAAGACTGTATTCCTCCACCATGGAATAATAATGTTATAACACCACAAACTGAATATGCCACTTTGACGTGCAAAGGCTGAAGTTTTTTCAAGTAACAACTCAGGCTACAGTTAATGCTGAAGTTAGGCGGCGGAAATAAATGTATTAAGATTAGCATAAGGTCACAGGATAATGGTTCAGTAAGAAAAACTTTTGCCAAAAACTTCCCTTTTAGTGGAAAACATCTTGTCATTTGTCGGGAATTGAACCTAGGTCATTAGAATTGAAGGTAAAGGTAATCCACTGTGCTATTTCAGTGTCAGACTGCTGCCTGTTTCTAGATGTGTCTCCTTCCACATAATCCCTTCTTGTGGGGAAACATATTTGTCACTTTTTGGAATGCGTTATTTGCATTTTAAAAAAACATTTTAATAATTTCACATTTCAGGCGCTGTGACACCAGGTTGATTAATCCGCAGAAGTTTGACTAGGTGGTATACATGTGCTCCTTCAGATTCATGCAATTTAAATTTAACACAGTCACACCTTGGAGCTGCACATTAAAACCACAGTCTCATGCTGTAGGCTGTTTGCCACTTCCACCTGAGCGGTCGGGGGTTAAATGCTTCGCTGAAGGGTAGCTCCACATTAGCTGCTGCTGATTTTCTTGAATATATATATTACAATATATTAAATGTAATTTTCTTTCTGTGTGTGTGTTTGTGTGTAGGTGCAGTACCAGTATGTGTTTAACCAGCAAGAGTTTGCAGCAGAGGAGCTGATCCAGACGTCGTCTCATTACACCCTGAGGGGGCTGAGGCCCTTCGTCACAGTCAGACTGAGGCTGGTCCTGGCCAACCCCGAGGGCAGCAAGGAGAGCGAGGAGATAGTCAAACAAACAGAGGAGGATGGTGAGTACATCCTTGACATGAATAAATGTCCATTTTGGCATCACCGATTAAAGGAATACTCCTGTGTTTTGGGCAAAATCCCCTTTTTCCGACTTACCCAGACTGAGACAAGATGTTCGATACCATTTTCACCTCTGTACGTCCACTGGTTCAGTTAATGTGGGTAGCATTTCATGTTAGCTTAGCATAAAGACTTGAAGTCTACAGGATTCATTAGCATAACTCAGTCAAAGTGAAAAAATAAACCTTTACAGCAATTCCGAAGCTGTCTTATTTAGTCCTTTTAGGAGAAGTTAAATGGTAGGAACTGTAACCACTAAACATATGTGTATTGGTTATAGTTCCTACCATTTAACTTCTTCTAAAACGACTCTCTTTTAAAAGAAAAAAAAAATCAGAGACATGTATTTCATTACCATGCAACACATGATGCATTGTGTAAATAAGACAGCTTTGGATTTGCTGTAAGGTTTATTTTTTCACTTTACCAGAGCTAGGCTAATGACTCCTGTAGACTTCAAGCCTTTATGCTAAGCTAACAGGAAATGCTACGCATCAGAACGGAACCAGTGGACATAAGTTGGAAAAAGGGCATTTTGCCCAAAATGTTGGAGTATTCCTTTATTATAACACAACAGGGATCCAACCTACATCCAGTTCATGAAAGCTTTTCTAAACAATCGGTGTCTAGAAAAATCCCTCTGCTGCACAAGTACATTTCTGGCCTGTTTGGGATCAGTAGAGAGGATGTGGGAGCAGCACCGTGGCTGAACAGACAAAGAAAAGAGCGCCACCTACAGAAACTCAAATGGAAAATTCAAGGAGGAAATTGTTATAGCATTGGTTACACTTTGATTTCCAAGTGCAGTGCAGAACAAAAAGCTCAGCAATGACTGCTTAGCACCAAAACAATGGCATAAAAAAAGTTGCTCTGAATAAACGCCTGATATGTAAATGTATCTAAACAGGAGCTCCAACTGGTTCAAACCCCCAGCATTTAAAACTCTTGCTTTGCCATCCTGAGGGCACAGTGTTCTACTGATTGTCTGAACGAAGTGTGCTCACTAACCGCTGATATTAACAATTCATTGATGCTTCAATTTTTCTGCTCAACAACAGTTTCCTGCAATAAACTGGAACAGGCCAACTCCATTAGAGGATTGCCTGATAAGCAGGTTAAAAGCGCCGTTCTAATGATCCCAAATCTCTCGTCTCTTTTCCACCCTCCTGAGGACTCCCTGTTCTTCTCCTCATCTCATAACTAATATCCCTTCAATTTAGCTTCTGGGGAACATCACAACTCAGGCAAAAAAATTCTACCTATACACACACACACACAGTTCTCAGAACCTCTTAGTAAGAGCCAACATTACCGGGGAGCAGCAACAGCTTCAGGGGAGAAAGAAAAAAGTCGTAATTGTTTTGTTCTTAATTGTTTTTTTTTTTAACCATCGTTAATCTCCTGGTTGTAATTCAGTAATTAGGGGAACGGAGCAGTGATTGTTCACACGGAGGCTAATTGCTGTTTGTACGGTAATGGGTTTATAGTGCCGGGGCTCAGGCAAATGAAGCAGCGCCTCGCACACGTAGACACACGCATGCATATGCATACAAGCATGAAATCAAATGTACAGAAACACACAGAATTTTCCTTTAAACATGACTGACGAAACAGAAATATACAGCAGTCTGTATTTGCAGGTACAAAATGAGGATTTTTCAATTAAGATGTAATTTCTCTCTCTCACGTACACACACACAGGACTCATCTTCACGTTACGTCCGGTTTCTCCTAGCAACCTAAGGTGATGAGTGGATATATTCAGGTTTTAGTCATGTAGTTCTTAATTGTTCTCATCTTCAGAAGACTGTACTCATAGGATGCATACACACACACACACACGGTCCATCCAAGCACATTCAGTCATGAACCCCTTAAGCGTGCGGCGTGAAGCGTGACGTGCCGTTAATTTGATGTTTCTGTTGCCGAGGAAAATCGTGCCTCAGTTCAGTTTCATGCTGCTCCGAAGTTAAAGGTCTGACTCGTCATGTTTTGAGCAATGAGCCGATTGCTTTTGTTCTGCATGCCGTCGCAGTGCTAATTGCCTCCTGAAGCTCGTTAAAAGTTCAGATATCTAAAGAAATGCAAAAGGTGAAAGGTTAGAACGGTAAAATTAGATTAAAGTTACACTCTCGGGGATGAAAAAATTGCCTGCATGAGTATATGAAGAGATGTGCACCCACCCACCCTGACATACACACACACACACACACACACACATATGCATTGCAGGGGTCACACCAATACAAATCATGAAGGGATAATAGCTCTCTGCTATACACCCATGTACACACACAAACACATAATATGACATCAATGTATTCTGGTTTTTCTGAGCACTGTGGACACTTCACTAGAGTTAACCTAAAGCCTTCTGGAGAGATGTGTGTGCATATTTGTGTGTTTATGTGTGTGTTTGTGTATATGTGTGTGCAAGCAAGCGCTAGTGTGCCCTGCCCTCCCACTCCCTTCCCCAATTCCTTCCAGTTATCCATCCATTCATAATGACAGAAGACAGTTTGCAGCACACACACACACACACGCACACATTTGCCTCAGAGACAAATGTCATGTCCACTCATTGTACACACCAGCCTATTAGCCTAACCATGAAACACCTATTTGTCAGGTAGCTGTCAGGACGGCTCAGTACAGCCGCGTTGCCACCTTAACCACAAAGCCACTTATTTATCAAATATTGTCAGAGGACTTCAGCTCAACAACTGTCACACGTCCCTACACACTCTGTAGACACTAGGCTGCCTGCTTGAAGCACCGGACAGTTGGGGAAATCTCAATGGGAAGCACTCTCCCCTTGAACATCAAGGTGCCCTTGAGCAAGGCACTTAAAGAACTCCAGTCTAATTTTGAGTTATAGCCTGTTCTTCCTTTATTTAACCTTTATTTAACTCTTGGAAGACACGCTGAGAGTGCTAACCTCATTTTCTACGATGCTACGGTTACAATATACAAATAAATGAAGGGAAAAACGAATTAGAAAAGACATTAATCAAAACAATTGCATTCCAGGCTAAATATCCTCAGATTAAAACAGAATTTCAGTTCCAGTGTAGCCTCCAAAACATTTCAGGTTTGAGAGGCACAAATTCAAGAGCAGCAATTCCTGGATCAGAGATAACTTGAGGGACTTGGGGACCTAGACAGTCCTGAGGAGTGAGAGGGGTAAGTTCCAACATTTCAGACCAGCTCTGATGTGAAGTTAGGTGGTAATTTATCAAGAAGGGCTTTGTAGATAAACAGATACTGATGTCTCCTCACAGAGAGAGGCCCAGCCAGCCTTTCTATAGAGGATGCAGTGACAGGTACCACGACTGCCGCCAGTTATGAACCTAAAATCTAAATAATAAACAGCACCTGAGGAATTAAGACAACATTTTATTAGTTTCTTTTAAGGCACTAAATGGTTTGGCAGCCTCTGGAACAGTCTGCCACTCCCCGTTAGACCTGCTGCTTCTGTCACACAGTTCAAAAAGCTCTTAAAAACACACCTGTTTAAACTGCCATTTTTATCATTTTAGCATATAGCTGTGTTTTTAAGTCTTATTGTTTTTATTGTTTTTTTTTAAGACACTTACTATTTTTACTTACTTCCCCATTACGCACTTACTAACTTTTGTTTTGAAAGTGCTATATAATTAAAAATTATTATTATTATTATTATTATTATTATTATTATTATTATTATTAGTAGTAGTAGTAGTATTAACTAACAGCAGCATGCTTATGAACAACATCACTGTAACCTAGGGCTGAAAGAAGATTTTATTTGACTGTCTGGTTTTGAGTAAACGCAGAAAAGTTTTATTTCTATACAAGAAGAATTTCATTCTTAGCTTTTTAAAAATGTCATTATGGCCTTAAAAAGTGAATTTATCATTGACCCACATGCTTAGATAGACCTCCACAAACACTATGCAATTGATAAGATATGCCACTTCCACATGGTGGATATTCACCAAAAGTTAATCATGCCCACTGCCACACCCTTCTATTGCCAAAAAATCAATCAGTGCTTCCTGGCTAGATGACAAATCTTCTTGCAAAGTTTCATGATGTTGTGTGAATCTGTTTGGGGTTTTTGTGTCTTTTTTGAGAATTCACGCCCACTGCCAGAACCCCTTTGGCTAATCACTGTTAAAAGTTAATCAGTTCTTACCCTATGATGAAACTTTCCACAAAGTTTCATGCGGAGAAACGTAAACAGAAACGTAATGGGGCAAAAACATAAACCCCGTCCAGCTCCATTAACAGAGGTGAAGGTGAGGTAATGGTGGACTCTTTCAAAAGGTCTGCACATTTATTAACTATGGAGTTGTGTATTCATGTGTATTCATGTGAGTGATTTACATTACCTCTGATTATTTTTATATGCATCCTGTATCAAATTAGATATTTCACAGTTTTCCAGATGAGGATCTATTAAAATATCAAAGTTGCACAAACATCGGCATTGTCGATGTGGCCATAATGTTCATAAGCAGTAGTAAAGACTGACTGTCTCCTGGTAGATGCCTCCATTTGGGTCACACTCGACTACAAAAACATAAACATAAAATTGTTTTTATGAAATTAAGGCAGCACATTTTGTAAGATGTTTCTTCTTACCAGACAAAATTGACTGGCAGTGAGTGTAGGAAAACAAATGTTGACATCTAAAACTACAAAGACTGCAGTATGCAGGCACCGCTGACAATTATGTAAATGACAGATGCAACCTAAAGCAAAAACTTAGCAAAAAAAAAAAAAGAAAAAGAAAAAAAAGCACTGTTCTCTACCTACAGCTAAAGAAAAGTGCCACAGCAGTCTAACTTTAGGGACAAATCTAACTCATCAAACTATTTTCTTGTGTAACAGCGATGAATTTACTTACACCCACATCACAACGATCTTATTATAATAACTCTCCTTTTCTTGCCTGGTTATTATATTTTGACATTATTTGAGTACAGGCAGTTCTCAAATGGACCTCTGTAACAGAGTCATACATGGCTGCTGGGAAATTTCTGATGCACCTACTAAGGCTATAAATGGCAAAACAATTTACATTTAAAGCATTTAGTATTAACAGTGACTTAAAATAAGTAATCAGGTAGGGGTTTTTAAGTGCATTGGGATCCATAACTACTACGAGTTCAAATTCAAGATCAATACTTAATTGCCATATCAACTTAATTGACTGGAATTTGTTTTAGTGAGCTCACTTAGACAATAACAGAAAAGGACAAAATACTAAAAACCACTCACTCGTAAACACATAATCCAACCCACAAAATAACCATAAAACAAATGGATAAAATAAAATAAAATCCAACACCAACTACTACCACCACTTCTACTACTACTGACGACAATAATAGTTATAATAATACAAAATGATTAATGTTGTTTTTATTTATCAAAATCCATCTGCCAGTGGGTAAGCCCATTTAACACAAACTAACGCAGCCAGGAATATTAAAAGATTGATCTCAATTTCCCATGTTTGTGGCATGTTTTTATTCTTGAATAATATCTGCAGCAGCACAGCAGCTGAATACAGTCTTACTATTAAAGAGAAAAATGTTCTCTCTCAGACAACAATCACAGTCATTCACATTTAATAATCCTTTTATCTTCAGAGCACAGGGCCTTTTCTAAGATCACAGTCAGAGGGGAAAAAACAGAATCAGAAGCATAAGCTTTTGTTATTGTTATGTTTGTGTCTCAACAGTTGTCATTTTTTTCAAAAATGGTGATTCATAAAAGTGCATTTCCAGTCAAAAGCATAAGTATATGTGTTTTGAACGGAGTCTCTTTGGCATGTCAGGGGTCATGGAACTTTCTTTTCCCATAAAGGACCAGGTAAACTTACAATGTAAGTGAGAAAAACACTCAATATCACAAATATGTGCTGTTACTGCTGCGCGGTGTTTACACTGGCTTTAAAGCTCCTAGGGGAACCAAGTACTCTGGTTAACCTCTTAAAATATTTTTCACCATAATCTTTCAAACATTGTGCATATTTGACTTTCACAAGCCTCTGTTTCATAGCAACGGCATGCTTGATATCGCAGGCTGGCACCACTTACACATGTTTTAAGGAGATTACACTCATACTTTAATGCTTAAAAATAGTTAAATGTTAAAAAAGCAATCAAAAATTTATTTCATAACAACACACCCGCCCTTTGGGGGAAAATAAAAAAAACTCTCTTGTACAAATCACCTGTGCATATTATTAAACTTGTGCACAATCTTAACAACTTTGCCTACAAAATAGTTTGATTTTGATTTCAAAGAATGTGTTAGAAAATACCATCTAGTGCACGTTTCCCCCAAAACAAACAGCTGGTTATTTTTATTTAGAGGTATATTTATTTATTTATTTATTTATTTTTTATAGGAATGTTGACTACATACAGTATTGTCTCAAAACATGACAACTAATACCCTGCCCTGTAAATTTCATATCACAATGTGTAAGATGGCCTTAATCCTGTCCAGCAGCGTCGTCTCTGAGCTCCCTGCTAGCTTTTCATCAAGCCATGCATATTTGTTTCCATGCAGGCTTTAGTGTAGCCTGTATCAATGTGTATCCCTACGTGACCCCTCTAGATGGATGAAATCTTGAATATCACCAAGGAAAACATAACAGTAACATGGATTAACGGATGTTTGAACATGTGAACACGAGAAGAAATGAAGTGTTTCATTCCAAAATGACTGACGGTCTGACATTAACACAAATAAAAAGAACAGAGAACAAAGGACAAAGAACTCAAGTCCTTTGTTGACAAAATGTTAACACTGCTAAAATCTGGATCATTACATTTTAGAGAATGATGAACTTAAGGTATTCTCTTTTTTTCCTCCCCTGCAAATTGAATACATGACACTTTAGAAGTCAATGGTTTGTGGCAGCTTGTGGAAAAGATGAAAATCACAAACAGCGAATGATTTCTATACTGATGCAATGGGAGTGTAACATATTTTCTGCCTGCACAGTCAGTGAACTGCATTAGAAGTCCAAAAATGTGGATGTGATAAAAATAAACAATGGACAAAAGAAAGCAACCCTTTGCTCTCACTTCAAGTCACCAATGTGGTTGTAATTTTTCTGGGCGATAGTTTGCCCCTCTGACCATTTCCTATTTAATTTAAAACTATAGCTATTATATATACATAACCAGTGTGTATACAGTAATTTCATTTTGTTTCAAATTAAATACAGAGAATGTTCATTGTGTTTCCAGTGGCCACATGCTGACAGCTGCCTGCCAGAAACCAGACTCAAACCAAACAACCTGATCACTGATTCATCACAGAAAAAAAATGTAAGCAATGCTGAGATTCTGTTGGATGTAACATCCATCTCTCCTACATGCACCTAATCCCAAATTAAACAACTCAGCCCAGGATCACACGCGGGGAAAAAACTTAACTTTCTTGTTGTATGCAAACAAACAAACAAAAAAAGTCTCTGTAGCATCTGACTGGCACAGTCTCACTGATTAAAAGAATACATTTTTTAACCAAAAATATCTAGTAGCTGCAGTAGCTCACAACACGTTAAAACATACTTAGATGAACGTCTGCATTTGAAAAATAATTGAATACCGCCAAGCTCCTGCAAAGCTACATATGCTGCAACACTGCGAATAAGCATTATTCACTTTGGATCAAAAATACCAGCTACAAAGCTGTAAAGACTACCAACGCATATGTCAAAATTTACATATAAACAAGCAGTTTGTAGCCTGTTCTGTTAAAATGAAGGATGGAGCCAGAGGAAGAAACACGCAGATCCATTTGATGCCAGTAAAGCAAATTCGAATTGAACTGTGAAAATGAGCCAGATAGAGTAGAAAAACAAGGTAGATACATTTTGAAAGAGAGTGAGAGAGAGAGAGCGAGAGACATAGACATGCTGAATGGAGAGAGACACTTTTGGCTTAATGAAGCAGGCCATTCATAGTGCGGCACGGTGGAAGTTAATCAAGTTATGATTAATGTGTTACAGCTGTCGTTATCTTTTCAATGAAGAATGTTTCCCTCTGTCTCAGCCCCCAAGGTGCATAGGAACACACACACACACACACACACACACACACACACGCACGCACACACACACACACAGGTAGCAGACATGCAGGTACGTGGCATGAGTCATGATGCACAGATCCACGCTGAAAAGCAGCAGATATCAAGGTAAACACTCGAGCACGCGCCCACACCCGCCCACACACGCAGAGTGAGTGATAAGGTGTTGAATAAAAATGGCAGCATCTAATTGCGTTTCTTTGTTAGGATAATTTGATATGCTCCACGGGCTGGGGCCTTAATCAACACCTTGGAATTACTAATCAAAATATGACTTCTTTGACAGTCTGTTAGCGTGCGCGTGGTGATGCCTGTTGCTGTGTATCTCCATATCTGGTTTTGACCTGGAACATTTCGGTTAAAGGAGCGTTCCTCCAGCAGCTGTAACAGCTAGCTTGTCCTGCCCCCCACTGATCAGATATGAAATGCTTGTCCTGTCTCTGCTGTCCCCAAATGACACTGAAACCATGTAGAGGCGAATAGGCGTCCCAGTGCTCTTCCAAGACAACGGTGGTGAGCTTCTTTAGGAGAGACAATGTTTTTTTTTTTTTTTTGAAGCAACTAGAAACAAACAAAACCAAATACCATATGAATAAAATCTTACTGGTGTTCCTTCTTATTCACTGGTACATACACCATGAATCAGTGGTGCCAGAGATAGTCTATATAGGGAGATATTCCGCCTAGAAGAATATCTGAGGCCACCTCTGATGGGAGGGGCTAAGACTGGGCCAGAGTAAACTGAACAGCGGTCAGTGGGTCTTTTCCATAAAATCAGCTCCGTAAATAATAATGTTTTATTATGCATTAGTGAATATTACTACGTACAGGATAAACATTTCTATGTGCTTGGATGATTTTTCCCCCTCTGGTTATGCAGCCAGTCAGCACCTCATAGCCGCAATGCTAGTGGAAATCTTTTAAAGGTTTTATAATTTTACAACCATTCATTTCAGCTTATAATTATGTCTTCATTATAAATATTGGGCTGTGTAACAATGACAGTAATAGTCCAGTTGCTCGTAAATTTTTTGAATCAAATGTAGTGATCATTTTATAGCATGTAGCCTCATTGGCCACCACATACTCTGCTCTGTTTGGCAGGCACTCCACACTGCCCCCGCTGGCCAAAAGACTGTACTGCACTCTGTTTTTTTTTCCTGTCTCACAGCAGTTGATGGCCGTGGTTCAGCTTTCCCTCTCTATAGGCTTTGGCTCTTGAGGAGCCACTCAAGAGGAAGACCATCATTCAAAATGACACTTTATTTGTCACTGTCAGCCTTAACAATTGTGTCACATTCATGAAATACATGCTAATCACTCATAGAAGTGGTACATTCTTCACACCTTGGCAGAGCACATCTTATTTCCACCAATACAAGCCCCATGTGTAGATTAATGGTCTAAATCAGTCTCCTCCATATTCTGCCAGAGGCTATATGCCCTCTCAGCCATAAAAAAACGAGAGTGAAACTTCTCTAAATTGTGTTATTAACGATGTCTGTAAACAGTGACTGGACAAATCCAAACCCAATAAAAAAAACTACAAAGCCTTTTCTTCTGGTAAAGTTAAGATCAAATAAAACAAACTGTAGGAAATCCCTTTTGAGGAAGAGAACCTATTTTATCGGAAGTAGACAGTGATGAAGGTGCTGACTAAAATATGACCTTGGTTTGCAGAAGTGATTAGGTTTGCAAGGAGTTGTTGGGATTGGGTTTTTTTTAAAGCGCTGAACAGTATATATAATAGCATCTTGCAGTGAAGGCCTGTTAGGGCCAAAAGAACCAGCCGTGTCCTCGCTCTGAATCCTAAGCCAGGCCGTGTCACAGTTTCCTGCTTTGAAAAATAGCAGGAGGGCTTTGAAATTCCCCACGTCGTCGTCCTCAGGCTCCTCCATGTTTTGAGGAAAGATGGATAGTGGCAAACGAGTCTCAAGTGTAAAAGGAAACATGGTGGCACATCCATCTTTTTTTTTTTTTTTTTTTTGTTGGTTAGATTCAATTTGGGGCTGTAAACGGATGAGGATGTTTTCGGGAAAGCTTGAAACACATCAGATGAAGGCGGCAGTAAAAGCCAGTCGCTTTTGTCAGACTCATTTGTGTTTTGGGTTTAAAGCATTGAGCTGATGCTGTTATCCAGATGCACTGACACTAAGTGCAGCAGCGCAATAAGATTAAATTCCTATATCTACAACCTTGTAAGTAAGGGGGTCAAAGGTCAAGGGCCACGGGAGCTTGCAAAACATCCCTGTGACCCTGGGTACATCATGTAGGATGGAGAAGAGCTAGGAAAGGAAATAGGAGGGAGTTTGTACATGCATGGACACACATACAGACACACACACACACACACACACACTTTTAGCACTTTGCTGTCAGTTTTCCCTCATGGCATTGTCTGTCCACTCCTTAACATTAGAACAATTCACACCCCTGAGTGTGTATGTGCACGTAATTGTGAATGTAGGTGCGTCAGTGTGTGGTTTGCATGTTTCTGCTTGTGTGTAACTGTGTGTGTGTGTGTGTGTGTGTGTGTGTGTGTGTGTGTGTGTGTGTGTGTGTTTGTGTTTGACTGTTTGACAGCTTCACTCCCTAACAAACCGTTGGCATGTCTGACACCTCCGCTCTGTCAGTATGCCTTCATAAAGACGTGTGAAAGCGCTGTCTCTCGCTGTAACACACACACACACACACACACACACACACACACACAGAACCCTCTTGTTACTAGGTAGATTTTACTATTATGAGTCTGTCTTCACCCCATCATTTGTGTGAGTAAGACATTAGAGCAGTTCAGCTCTGCTCTAGTTTGTGTTGTTATTGCTCAGTACACCTCCTTATCTACTGAGTTTTCAAAGAATATAAATCTCCTCTTCAATGGAGCTAAGCTAATGACTCCTGTAGACTGTAGTCTTTATGCTAAGCTAACATGAAATGCTACCCATACGAACTGAACCAGTGGACGTGCGGAGGTGAAAATGGTATGAGCTCAGATTACCATGCCAGAGATTTAAATCTCTATATGAGTTTCACAAATCCAAGTCCAAAATAATAATCTACAACTATTTACGTGTCATTTTTGTTTTCTGTTTCTTCTTGCCTTGGTTCGATTATGTTCTCAAACCAAACAAACCACACTGCCATTCACTTGGGAGCAGACTGAAACTCGTGTCTTATGTTTACAGTTTGTTTGGAATGAACAGAAGAAGAGCTGGGTAGTTAGCAGGAGCAGTGATAGCTACCATGGCTGAACAGACAAAGAAAACAGAAACTCCATCAAAAGAAAATCCACCGAGAAAAGACGCCACAGTCCCGCCCACACTGTTTGATTGACAGGTGATCTCTCAGAAGTGCAGAGCAGAAACACCACAGCAAGCAGTAATGATTAACACTAAAAGATGGAGACAAAAGAGGAGGCAAGAGATAAGAGACATTCCCTGTGGAGATCAAATAAAGTCTCACATTAAATAACTTTTATATTTTTTATTTATTTATTTATTTATTTATTTATTGCAGACTCCTGCCTTCCTCCATCAGGTATCATCTGCATCAACGGTCTGTGTTTGATGCAAATTGCCAATACTTTGCGCAGTAGTTCGTTTTCAGAAAGTACCTCCAGATTTGATTCTCACTGTGTGCACTCGCCGGCATAACCTAATATAAAAAAAAAGACCCTGAAGCTTCAGAATGTAAAAAATATAACGGAATAGCATGTCATGTTTAATCGTTGTGAATGTCCTTCATGATCAAATTTTCCTGCAGCGAGCAGCAGGGCTCATTCTGCCTCATGGGGTAAAGCGTAGATTTTTGATTTTGAATAACTCAATATTTCTGCCGAGCGGGTTCGTACATATTTAAAACTTTTTTTTCTACCCTATGGAATAATACAATAAATGACGGGGACTGGAATTCAATATGCATAATTTTTCACTCTTGTTCTTTCCCTTCTGCTGTTATTTCAATCCATCCATCCTTTCCTCACTCCTTACCTCCCTCGTCTTCTTTCTCCCTTTCCTCCCCCTCTCTTTTCTTTCTCAGTCTCTCACTGTTCAACTTCAAATTCAGCACTGCACTACACAACAACCTTCTCTCGCTCTCAGTTCAATCTGTACTTTTCTCGCAGAAATGATATTGTCACAGTAATCGATGCTCGGGGCTGTAGAATCAAACATGTGAAAGACACTGACTTGTTGTATGTAAATGTCAACCAGGGGCTGTCAGCACACAAGACCGTCACTGAGACGACTGCTGGCCTTTACTGGAGTTTGTATCGTGAGGTGTGAGGGGAACATGCTGGATGTCTTTACAGCACAAAACAGGAAGATGACATCGCTCACATCCAAAATCATTTTTGGATTTAAAATCAGCCACAAAGACATTGCAGTACATATTGTTTTCCTTTTCATGAGTCGGTTTGATTGTGTTCGAGCACGTTGCTCATGTGCTCAGTTCAATATAAATTTCACTTCAACAAGCTTTATAGGCATGAAGTGTTAGTATGTACTGGCAAAGTATTAGTTGGATATCAATAAATAAAAATAGCAGAATGTAAAGGGGTGTGAATCTTTGGCTAACAGAGATTCAATTTGATTCATAATTCACTAGTTAGTGATGATTTTTCCTTTTATTTTATTTTATTTTATTTATTTGTTTATGTATTTATTGGGATGACTTTTTCTTCTGAAGTGTGAAAAAAATTACTGAAAGATTATTAATTCTAGAAATATAAATAAACAAATAAAAAAATGTATACAATAATAAAATAATACTAATAATACCAATACTACTACTACTACTGCTAATAATAATAATAATAACCACAAGAACAAAACAACAACAACAACAACAACAAAAACAATAATGATAATAATAGTAATAATAATGATAATAATAATAATAATAATATAACAAAATAACAATAGTAATAATAGTAATAATAATAGTAGTAGTAGTAGTAATAATAATAATAATAATAATAATAATAATAATAATAATAATAAATTATTTAATATTGACAAACAAGT